>CAJHQP010005650.1:0-44302 GCA_905132765.1 Moricandia arvensis | reverse complement strand
CTTTCTTGGACACGACACGATCAGTACCAATTCTATAACTAATGCAAGCTCAAATCATTAAATCAGAATTAATTACCGAAACTTTCTTGGATACGATCTTTGACTAAATCATTTTGATCACTTCGACGGTTTGTGAAGTGGGCTTTCGTGGGCTTTGATCGACCTGAACCCAAAGATTAAACGGGTCTATTTGCTGGCCTTCGACTAGGCTTTGGTTTGGAGCTTTGTCTTTGTTGCAACATAGCTATGTCACGAGTCCGTTCCTTTGGATCTAAAGATCGTTTCTCCGTGAGAATTGGTCAGAATCAGCTTTTGAGAAAGGACCGAGAGAAAGCCATGAGAATGTGTATGTGAGCCACCGCCGTTACTGTCTCATAGGCTACGGATGGCTTGTGGAAGCCGGGAATGGTCCGATCCGGAGCATAGGCAAAAGAACCGACCACTTAGACCATCAAAATTTTATACTATAACTTAAGTTATATGTAAAGGATGTGATGGTTCAGTTGTGGAAGTAGGCAAAACTCAAATCACCTTTACCGCCATATATTCAGTTTAACGGTTTCTTCTAACCTAACCCAGTGTGTGTAATAATGTTCATAGACTTTATAAATACAAAATAACAAGAGATTTACGTAAAAGTGCGAGTTACATCTTTGGACTTAGAAGAAGAAGAGGACGAAGAAGGCATGAAGGCAAGAACGATGAGCAAAACCATAATCCCAATAGGAATCAAAAGCAACATAAACGGAGGCGGAGGTAACGGCGGCAAAACTAACGGAAGTATCAACAGTGACGCCGTTAGACCCACCAGCAGAACCAGAGACTCCAAACCGAAGCAATTCGCCGGAATCATCAACCTTTTCTGCGACGAGAAGCTCCGACGCAACTCATACTTGCTATTCTCCGACGACGTCGCCGGCGGACGGCGAAAGTTGACGTTTTTCCGGTTGTTTGGATAACGCTCTTGGATGTTTATGATGTCGTTTTGCAAAGTTGGGGTCTTTCGAATCATTTTGACACAATGCAGCAAGTTCGAGACAAATCACGATGACTCAGTGAAATGAGAATGCAGAGAAGTCCGAGTTTCTAAACGAGTTGACTCAGTGATGTATAATAGAAGCTGCAAAAATGAATTGTGGATGTTTGGATTAGTAAACTGGTTACAGTGAGGAATCATAGTCCATAAAAACAACACAATCAAATTAAGTAAAGGAAGTACCTTTAAGCCGTTAAAGTCAGATCCTTTATGCGAGAAGAAGAAGAAGATGAAGATGACTTCTTTATTCCAAAACAAGAAGTGGGTTTGGTTTGATCTTGAATCTGTGTGAGAAATGAGACTTGGAAGGAGCAAATCTTTGGGGGGTTATTAATAAGAGAGGACTTGGAGAGGATCAGAAAGTATGGGAGAGGGTTCAGTGAATTTAGGGATTTTTCTGAAATGTTAAAAAAGAATAAAAGAGGAAACTTGTTTTTATAAAGGAGCTGACAAATGAGAGAGGCAAGTTGCTGGTTTTGGAAGATTTGAATTTTGATTTTGTTTTGTGAATTTTTAGTAAACAAAAGAACACACCGTGTGGCCTAGTCTTCCTCCACAATCACATGGTTCATCTCCCCTGGACTTACTTTTTAGTATGGACATGACGTAAGCTAGAATCTCTTCTTCTTCACAAGCTGGCATGGAATTAATATGTGTTTAAACAACACTAGTAAGAATTTTAAAAGTGTTCTTGTTACCTCGGCTCTAATATAATTTTCAACGCATTTTTTGTTGTTTTGAAACATTACTTATATAATTTTTAATTAGACATTTCAATATATATATTTTTATATATAATATAAAATAATGCATTTTTGAGGAGATTTCTTTAATTATCATACCTACCAATAATTTTGTCTATGTTTATGAATCGATCAGGACCCATAGTGTTGCTCTTCGCAAGGCACATCATATGGTTAATGTATTTGCTCCAGTGGGAAATGTTGGGCCAAAATTTATAAACAAAAATTCAAGTCTCAATTTTATATAAAATGAATTTATCAATAGTCAGACCGACCGGTTTGGGGCTGGCTCAATTTAATTCTTGTTAATTTGGCTTACCCAGTCTCACTCATTATTTGTCAATTTAGTTATAGATTAATCAATATTAGGTTAAATACTTGTAAAATCTTATTCATTTTAATATGAGCTTGCTTGTTGCCGAGGCTAATTTTAATATGAGCTTTCCTTTGTCTTCTTATTCTTCTTCCTCTATGCAATTTTTTTTCTCGAATTTGGTAGTGACTAACATGTCGTCGAGAAAGTCACTGTATAAGTTCTTAACGTCATTTTCTTAATGTATATATTGTTTACATATACATAATACATGGTTCAATGAATTGAGAACCTGGGAGAGCTTTCAGAAACAACTTCAAGTAATATTTTTTGTTTTGTTTCTGGACACTGGATATATAAAATTCAGCGTGTAGCAGTTAGGGGATTGATAGATTACAATAAACTACAACACTAATTATCCACATTATTTCAAATGAATTGTGCAACACTACTTTAATTAGGTCAGAACACCAATTCATAAAGACAATTTCAAATATAAAACTTTTTGACGTGTACTAGCAAAGTATTTTGCATGGAAGACATACCCGATATTAATTAAAATCGAAGTTATACTGAAAGATCAAATCAAATCGAAGTTATACTGAAAGATCTGCCATAGTTCTAGGCCTACTCAATAGATATGATAATCGTATATTTAGGGATGTGAAGATGGATCTCTTCGTTGACCAAAAAAAGATGAAAGAAAATGGTTCTCCCAACTTAAATAAACTAATAATACTCATCGATATAACAAAACGACGAATTATTATTTTCAATAAAAGTCTTTAGGCGATGTATACGTTATTTTTAATCACAATTAAAAATCATTTTGTTTGTGTTTTGGCATTTGCCTTCACAGTTAACAGAATTCTAAAATGCTTAGACTAGGGATTATTTTTAAAAAACGTACACAAAACGCAAACAAATATACCAAGACATATGTAGTACATTAGTATGAATTAAAAGGACCCAAATCCGTGATGTGTGTAAGCTCGGATCTTAGCTTGAACACAAACAACTCGTGTATAAAGAATAACTCTCTTTATTGATATGTTTAGAAAATAACTCAAAACTAAACACTTTGATCTCTCTGATCTCGGATTATTGAATGCCACAACTCGACATCAATATATATAGTAAATAGATAACTCATATTTCCTATTTTCTATAGTATTAGATAACTCCTAATTCTATAAAGAATGTTAATATGCCTATTTTCCTAAACCGCCTTGTTTATTGGAAACTTAGGCTCCAAGCTATTGAAGCTTATCTCCAACATTCTCCCTCTTAAGCTTCAATTCGGTCTTGGACATGTCTTGAACTCCTATCAAGCTCCTCGTCTCGTCTTGAACTCCTATCAAGCTCCTCGTCTCAGTAAACTTGATTCTAGCATTTTGCACATATCCTTTTGCAACTAATCTTGCTTTGAAGTTGATTGTGCCATCTGCATTTCTCTTGATCTTAAAAACCCACTTAAGACCAGTTACTCTAACTCGTGCTGGTTTATCAACTAAGTTCCACGTCTTGGTCTTGTTGATCAATTCTATCTCATCAGCACATGCCATTTTCCATTCAACAATGTCTTTTGCTTCTTCAGTTTCTTCTTTGTCTTGTTCAACCTCGTTTTCGGGTTGGACATGATCAAGCGTATTGGAGTCTTCATTCTTGCCTTGAGGATTTCCAGTAATATTTGATCCAAATCCTTCGTCAATAACGTCTCCCCATGTTCTTTGAAACATACATGAATTTCCTCCATCGTCAATCTTGGAGAATTGTTACTTGCAAGCTCAGAACAACATAGTTCTACAGGAGGCAGGGGATATAGAGATCGTGGTAAAGGAGACAGAAGATATAGAGGACGTGGTAGAGGAAGATATAACTCACAAGAGCGTTCTACAAATCAGTCAAAGGACATGGAAGAGAAACCAGCTGTAATTTGTTTTCGATGTGATAAACCTGGACATTATGCTTCCACATGTCCAGAAAGATTACAAAAGTTGGAGGAGGCAAATAAAACGGAAACACAAGAAGCTGATCCAGCCCTCTACATGCACGAAATAGTATTCTTGAATGAAGAGAATATCATTCCAAAGAATTACTTAAACCCCAAGGATGAAGAAGGAATGTGGTATTTCGACAATGGAGCAAGCAATCATATGACCGGTGTGAAGTCATTCTTTTCAGAGTTGAATGAAAACATAAAAGGTAAAGTTAAGTTCGGTGATGGATCATGCATTGAAATAGGAGGGAAAGGATCGATTTTATTTCAAAGCAAAGTGGACGAACAACAACTCGTCACAGATATCTACTACATCCCGAGCTTAAGAGCAATATTCTGAGTCTAGGACAAGCTACGGAAGCTGGCTGTGATGTTAGAATGAGACTCGACTATCTAACGTTACATGACCCAAGTGGAAGACTGTTGGTAAAGGTTATGAGATCTCCTAATAGACTCTACAAGATCAACATACATGAATTTCCTCCATCGTCAATCTTGAGGTTGATCTTGTAGAGTCTATTAGGAGATCTCATAACCTTTACCAACAGTCTTCCACTTGGGTCATGTAACGTTAGATAGTCGAGTCTCATTCTAACATCACAGCCAGCTTCCGTAGCTTGTCCTAGACTCAGAATATTGCTCTTAAGCTCGGGGATGTAGTAGATATCTGTGACGAGTTGTTGTTCGTCCACTTTGCTTTGAAATAAAATCGATCCTTTCCCTCCTATTTCAATGCATGATCCATCACCGAACTTAACTTTACCTTTTATGTTTTCATTCAACTCTGAAAAGAATGACTTCACACCGGTCATATGATTGCTTGCTCCATTGTCGAAATACCACATTCCTTCTTCATCCTTGGGGTTTAAGTAATTCTTTGGAATGATATTCTCTTCATTCAAGAATACTATTTCGTGCATGTAGAGGGCTGGATCAGCTTCTTGTGTTTCCGTTTTATTTGCCTCCTCCAACTTTTGTAATCTTTCTGGACATGTGGAAGCATAATGTCCAGGTTTATCACATCGAAAACAAATTACAGCTGGTTTCTCTTCCATGTCCTTTGACTGATTTGTAGAACGCTCTTGTGAGTTATATCTTCCTCTACCACGTCCTCTATATCTTCTGTCTCCTTTACCACGATCTCTATATCCCCTGCCTCCTGTAGAACTATGTTGTTCTGAGCTTGCAAGTAACAATTCTCCATGATTCTCCTCCTCCTTAATACGTTCTTCATAGGCCTTGAGTCTTCCTATGATGTCTTCGAATCCTGTCGTCTTCAGGTCGAGAACTTGCTCGAGAGAGGCAATAATATGGATGTATTTGCTTCTAGGTAGGCTGTTGAGAAACTTCTTCACGAGCTTGCTTTCTTCGATGGTTTCTCCAAGGGATGCAGCCTTCGCCGCTAACTCTGATAACTTTCCTGCAAAGTTATCTATTGTGTCTGAAGAATTCATCTTAATTCTTTCAAACTCTGACATGAGGGTTTGTAGTCGTGCCTCCTTGACACGTTCAGCCCCTTGATATCGCTTGCTTATCGCCTCCCATATCTGTAACGGTGAGTCTTGTTCGCCAACTTGCAGTATAAGATTCTCCGGAATGGATTGGAATAGCAACGCTGTTGCGATATCGTTCTTGTTCGATTCATCTGTTCCAGGTTGGACAGCTTCCCAAACCTTATGAATCCGCAACAGAACTTTCATCCTCATTGACCATACGGTGTAATTCGTAGAGGTCAGCATAGGACACTGGATCGAAATCGTTTTGTCAAACTCCTTTTGACGTGTGGTTGTTGTAAGATCTCCCATAACTCGGTTTTCTTACTAACAAACGATCGATCAAAACCTTGTGCTCTGATACCAAATAAAAGGACCCAAATCCGTGATGTGTGTAAGCTCGAATCTTAGCTTGAACACAAACAACTCGTGTATAAAGAATAACTCTCTTTATTGATATGTTTAGAAAATAACTCAAAACTAAACACTTTGATTTTTCTATTGAATGTCACAACTCGACATCAATATATATAGTAAATAGATAACTCATATTTTCTATTTTCTATAGTATTAGATAACTCCTAATTCTATAAAGAATGTTAATATGCCTATTTTCCTAAACCGCCTTGTTTATTGGAAACTTAGGCTCCAAGCTATTGAAGCTTATCTCCAACATGAATCACCATGGTACGGTTTTAAACCCAGTTATTAATTAACATAAAAACATCAACCATATGTCTTCAGTTCAATTGTCTTACAAAATATGAAAATAATCAAAATTTTGGTTCGACGAATTAATATATTACGATTAAACATCCATATATATGTATGTTTTAGTTATATAACTTGTTTTTGAAAGACAAACGATTTTTTTGGTTCGACGAATTAATATATTACGATTAAACATCCATATATATGTATGTTTTAGTTATATAACTTGTTTTTGAAAGACAAACGATTTTTATATGGTTGAAAATGAAGATATAGATGTGTATAAATGGCAACCCATGCATGATTATTGCCTTGAACATCGCACCTTTAGATCGATGTCTAGTGGACCTGCAACAAAAAGTTCGTGAAATAAATAAAAGTATATCATATATTCCCTCTGTTCTTTTTAATAAGTCGGTCATGTTTTAAGATTCTCCTTGATTTCTTACTTCTCAATTTATTGGTTTCCTTGCAATATATGTCAAATATTTAGGTTAACCCAAAGATCAGCTAGTTATAATAAAATTATCACAAGTATGATCTATAAAAATAGTTTAAAATTAAAGCACAAGAGGTGTTATATATGTAACCATTTATGTCTCTGTAGTTTATATGCATGTAGTCTTCGACAGTCCATATGCATAGACATATGTTTTGGTCTAATTCTTAGACACTTATCGCAATATTATAATCTCAATAACAATGTCCATATGCTCAGTTTCATCATGTACTTTGAACTAAATAATATTCTTCCATTTAAAAGTAATGATATGGAGAAAAATGCTACTCCATCCATTCCACTTTAAGTAATATTCTGTGTTTTATTTTAAGTGATTTTCAAATTTATATGTATAAAGTAAATGTAATTCGATGTTAATAATCATATGTATTTGACAATATATTTTATTGGTTAAATTAGCTGTAATTATTATTGTTTTTAGCAAATGTGATAAATTAATAAAAGTTTGTATTTTTTTAATTAATGTGCAAAATAAAAACCAGTTTAAAAAAACTGAGGGAATAATATAACTTGGTTGATTTATAAGGAGAAAGACGGTGAGACGTCACGTGGCTATTTAGCTTGGATTCAATGCATTGTCTCTCGAGCCTCACTTGCCTAATCGATTTCCTCGTACGACTCTCTAATTAATCCCCCTCTTTTGTTATTTACTACGGATTGTTTTCTTTTGCGTCCAAATTTAACACAAATTATTATTATTTTTTTGGTAAATTTAACCCAAATTATTTGTAAACTAAAGATTGTACGTCTCTCCCCGACAAGCATATGTAGTTTAATAGCTCCGGAACATCTAAGTGGAGATTGGTCGTTTTCATTAGTGATGTAATTATCATGAAACATTTTAACTAAAATTGTTGAAGGATTGTCCTAATTTGCTATCCAATATGAATATGAGTAGGTTCAGAGTACCACAGGGAAAAAACTGTGTTAATTTTTCTTCATGATAAAGACAAGAATAGGGTATACTTTTTATATTGTCAAGCATTAATTAGATAAGAATTGAAAGTTGAAAGAGAACTTAAACGAATGATTAGGACAAAAACATGAATTTGTCACTGGGTTCATTGCATTTATCCTAATAAATAGTTTATACTAATTTTGTGGTTCAAAGTCCATTTTTTTCATTATAGCTAACTCCAGCAAAAACAATGTTTTACAAGGATCTAAAAAGATGGAAAAAGATGATTAAAGAATCAAGACGAGGTGTTCGATTGGAGGGATATTGACCAACTTCTCTCATGTTGACCATAATATTAACATGTGTCGCAATATGGCAAGTTTAGCAGAAACCCAATACCTATTTTGTTTGTTATAAGAGCGCAATCTTTGTGAAAAATTATAGTGAATTCAATCTGAAATGACCTGAAATTTATCTCTTTCAAGATCAACCTCAATATCCAAAACTATAATATAATATCTCGAATTGTGATATACAAAGGTTTTCAAAATTTGGTTTAACTACATGTATTATCAAAGTTGACTTATATTTTCCGTCACACATCCGTATAGAACTTCACGGTTAAGTGTGTTTGGACTGTAGTAGTGAAATGATGGATAACCTATCGGAAAGTAATTGTGATACCGTACGAATGAGGCCAAAACACGGGGAAAAATCAGGTGGTGATTGTAGGATCAGTAAACAATGATTTCAAGTCTTAAAAAATTTACGCACTGAACGTTGGAACGGGATGGGCCCACAGGCCGAGAAAGCATGCATTGGTGGTCCATTAGCCATGGGCGGTCGGGGCGTAGCAAGTGGTGTTAGAGCTAGTAAGTCATCTCGGTTTTGACCCGAAAAGCATCTTGATACATGTCTTGGGGCGCAACGAGAACGTTGCGTTCTTTGAGAGGGGGTGAATTGTAACATCTCGAATAACCAAAAAAACTTAAAATAATTGATTTAACTACCTATGTCACCAAAATTGACTTATCTTTTTCGTTACACATTCATTCAAAACTCCAAAGTGAAGTGTAATTGAACTGGAGTAATGAAATGATGGTGATCTATCAGGAAGTGATTTGTGATACCGCGTGAGTGAGACCAAAACATGAGAAAAATTCGAATGGTGATTGTAGGATCAGTAAACAATGATTTGAACCTTGAAATTTTACGCAACGACCGATGGAACGTGATGGACCCACATATCGAAAGAACGGATATAGGTGGTATATTAACAATAGACGGTCGGGACGTAACATATATATTAACAAAATATTGTGCCATCCTTAACATGTGTCTAAGACTTAGGTGCTCACTTTGTGATCATATAAATCACATATGCATCTCACCTTAGTCGTGTAAGGGCTATTAACCAAATTTCAGGAAATAATGGGATATCATTCAATGATCTAATTGATAGAATAAACAGAATATGAATTTAGTATGATATGCATGTAAATTGTCAGACATCATTTAGAATCTTATTTCACAGCTCTAGATTATTCTCTTGTTCTTATATAAATAACTTGTAACTATAATGAATAATACACATCATTCTATTGATACTTTCCAACTTCGTGGAACTCTGTTATGTCGGATCATTAGCTATTCTGTTGAAAAATTTGTATTTGTCTTGTGATCTTTATTGTAAAGTCCCGACCGTCCACGGTTAATGGACCACTCACGTCTGTGCTCTCGGTCCTTGGTTCTTTCGTTCCATTTAACAACCGGTGCATTAATTTCGGAAGGCTCGAATGAACTTTTTATTGTCCCTATAATCACCACATGAAATTTCTCCGTGCTTTAGCCTCACTCACACGGTATCGCGAATCACTTTCCGATAGGTCACACATCATTCCACTACTCCAACATAAACACGTTGAACCTTGAAATTCTAAACGGATGTGTAAAGCTTTTTCACATATCACAACTCGGGATGTTACACTTACATAGGGATTTTCATGATAAAACCAAATCTTTAGTCTATGGCACTTTTGAATGCTTACGTCCCTGACAGGGTAAACACCAGTTTGTACATTACATATTGATACACACAAGGACAAATGTCTTTAGTTATCACTTGTTGTTGATGCTATTTTTTTGCAGCCTCACATTGGACATGAAGTGAAAGATTCTGATGATCCAGCTTTTGCGTAAAGACAATTTTGTTTGAGCCGTGGTCGACTACTACAACTAAAACCCCCATTATATCCAAACTTGGCGTTAACATATCAGTGTTCCTCTCTCCTGAATACTGGACTCCTTGGTTAGTTAGTATTAGGTTTATATTCCTAAGGGCTAAAAACAAATAGGGTAAGAATGCAAAGAAGGCAAGTGAAAGTAGGTGGAAGACATCCTCAAAGGGCTCGGGAACAGTCCTGCTGCTCTTGTGGGACTTTAACTTGGACAAAACATTAGGAAACAAGTTGTTGAGGTTGGTCGAGAATGATGAGATCTATCCGTAAATCATACCAATATGTATGAGATTCCAATGCTTTGGTGAAAACATATCAGTAAGAGTGTTAAAATCTGTATCGTATAAATATACTATTCATTTTTGAATGTAATTTGTTTTTTTCTTTTTGGACAAAAAATGTAATTTGGTTTATGAATACAAATTTTATAAACTTGTGTGTCGTCTAAGTGGGGGTTATTGGTTCTTGCATTTTAATGGATTTGGAAATCTAAACTAAATCAAATGTTATTGGTTCTATGATTTTGTAATTCATGTTGAAATCATGTGTTATTGGTTTCATGATTTATAAATTCTAATTTAAATCAGGTGTTATTCAATCATCTCGATTTACTAATGAATTTGATCTTATAATGGATTTGCATGAATTTCTTTGTTAAAAATACAAAGACTCAAATTCGAGGGAAAACCTCCAGATTTGTAAATACAAATTAAAATTTATATGTTAGATTTAAAAATCAATATATTTTACATTGATTTGTAAATAATATATGGATTTCTAAATACTCTAAAGTACATGAACCAATAATGCCTCCTAAAATTATAGGTGGGATTAAATGTAAAAACTTTCTCATTATATCCATGGGCTATTTGAAATTCAAGTGAAACCCAGCCCACTCTATAAGGCCCAATCTAATAAACAACGCCTAAAGTTTTCAGCAAATCAAAAGGGGAAACCGATAAACCCTAATTCAATTCCTCAATCTCGAACTCCCCCGATTCAGTTAGCTATGGGGATACTGTCGTGGTTCACCGGAAGCCCTAAGCCTTCGCAACCAGAGAAGACGAAGACGGAGATAACTCAGACGACGATGAAATCGGAAACTCCGGCTCCGGGGATGAACGGAGCCATAGAAGTTCCTCGTCCTGATCGCGCGACGGTTTTCGAGTTCGGCTCCGTGGCAGCCACGGGAGACAGAGTCACTCTTGCTGGATACTGCCCCGTTTCCGACGATCTCGAACCTTGCCGCTGGGAGATTCTTCCCGCCGACGGAAAAGACGCGCCGCAGTTTCGCGTCGTCTTCTGAAGAATACGATCATCATTATCAGCTGAGATTCTAGAAGATGAATTGTAATGTGATAGACAAATTTTCACTTCAACGTAAAGAGTACGAATCTCACCACCATCATCTCCAGCTTGTTTTTCCGTATTTAAATAAATAAGCTGCTTTTATTAGTCCAATAATTGAATTAATTAATTTTTAAAATAAGGTAATTATTAAGTGATTATCCGCGTTTTACTGCTCGTAATGACAATTACTGCCAACGAAGAAAATATCGATTTAAAAAAAGATTTAAGAAAAAATAGAAAACCAAAAAAAAAAAACTTCACGATCGTTTCGTCTTTCGTCATCCTCTTCTTCAACACCGTTGACGAATCACCCTAAAGATGCAAAGTGTATTCGCTTGATCCTTAACCGATCAAAAACACCATGGAGAACGTAGCGCGCAATTGAAACGCGGAATCTCAAGACAATTCTCCACAGGATCAATGCGAAGAACACTAAGCCGGCAATTCACACGCCAATCCTCTCTCGATCCGCGCCGTAACAACATGAGGTTCAGCTTCGGCCGTCAATCTTCGCTCGATCCGATCAGACGGAGCCCCGAATCGTTGGGATGCGAGCCGAAGATGTCCGTCCCGGAGAATCTCGACTCCACGATGCAGCTTCTCTTTATGGCGAGTAGAGGCGACGTTGAGGGGGTCGAGGAGTTGCTTGGTGAAGGAATCGATGTGAATAGTATTGATCTTGATGGACGCACGGCTCTTCATATTGCTGCGTGTGAAGGTCATTACGACGTCGTTAAGGTTCTTCTTAGCCGGAGAGCTAATATTGATGCTCGTGACCGTTGGGGTAGTACGGTCTGTTCTTATTCTTTCTCCCCTTCTCCATCGTAAATCTCTGCATATTTCCCAATCTGGTTTAGCAAAATTGAGTTCGGATTGTTTCTCTGGTTTGGCTTTGGTTTGAGTTCGGATTGTTTCTCTGGTTTGGGTTTCGTTTAACCGAATTGATCATCTGTTTAAGTAGGCTTAGGCCAAAAACCCAAAATCCAAACTAGAAAACTTGAATCCGTGTAAAATACCAAATGAATTTTGTAGGTAGTACAAAATGCACCTGAAACTAAAGTATTATTAACTGAGTTCGAAATGGTTATCTAAACACTTGAAAATTCAAAAAAAAAATGATCCTTAGTATTTACAATAAGAATTCTAAAATATTTTATTCTAAAATATTATTATTATTTTTTCAGCACCCACAATAACAAATAAAATTCATATTATTAACCGAATCTAAATTGAGTTCGGATCCAAAGCGAGTCGTAAAAAAACTACAAAATATACTTGAAATATTATTAACCGAATCCTCGGACTCAAACATATAAAGAAATCTCATTAGTACCCAAACACCTAAGCCTATTTTATGACATTCTGATTTTGAATATCGTGCAGGCGGCTGTTGATGCAAAGTATTATGGGAATGTAGAAGTGTATAATCTCTTGAAAGCTCGAGGAGCTAAAGCCCCGGTATGTTTTTTAACAAAAAGATTTCTCCTTTTATGTTCTTTCGATGATTTGGTCTCTCTCTGTCTCTGGTGTGTTTTACTTCATCTTCAACATTTGTTTGTTTTAAAACTTTAGAAAACAAGAAAGACTCCAATGACGGTGGGAAATCCAAAAGAAGTCCCTGAGTATGAGCTTAATCCACTCGAACTTCAAGTCCGAAAAGTTGATGGCATCACAAAGGTTGTTCCTTCCTCTCAATCTCACAAGAACTGAGTCTTTCATTCTGATGTTTTTTTTTCTCCGTTTACATAGGGAACATATCAAGTTGCTAAATGGAATGAGACGCGAGTCTCAGTCAAAATATTTGATAAAGACAGTTATTCAGATCCTGAGCGAGTGTATGCACTCTTCTTCTTCTTGAATTCTGAATGAGTCTGTGTGTAAAGTTGTTTAATAACATGAAGTTATCTAACACTCTCTCTGGTACGAGCAGAAATGCATTCAACCATGAATTAACTTTGCTAGCTAAAGCTCGACATCCAAATATAGTTCAATTTGTTGGAGCTGTCACTCAAAATCTACCAATGATGATTGTAGTTGAGCATAATCCAAAAGTAAGTAAGCATTGTTGTTTTTTTTTTTTCACCTTATTTCCTTCCTGCAAATTGAATCACAAACTGTAGTAACCTTGTAATAATTTTCAGGGTGATCTAAGTAGTTATCTTCAAAAGAAAGGTCGTCTTTCTCCTTCAAAGGCTCTGAGATTTGCTCTTGATATTGCCAGAGGCATGAACTATCTTCATGAATGTAAACCAGATCCGGTCATCCACTGCAATTTAAGGCCAAAGTAAGACAAAGCCGAGAGAAATCTGATACTATCGACAAAACACACAGTTTGGATAATATTTTGAAAGTTCTTTGTAAGGTGTCAGAAATATTTTGCTGGATAGAGGAGGACAATTGAAGATCTCTGGATTTGGTTTGGTAAAGTTGTCCAAGATTTCAGAAGATAATGTCAAAGTAGTGAACCACACAGCTCATATAGATAAATCAAGTAAGAAAAATAGTTGAGTGTTTCTCTTAGATAAACATTTTCTTCATACGACAATGCATTGTTCTTGGCAGTTCTTGTGCTCATTACCTTTCAAACTGCAGATTACTATGTTGCACCTGAAGTTTACAAAGACAATATCTTTGATAAAAGGGTTGATGTGCATTCATTTGGTGTCATTTTGTATGAGGTAGTAACATATATCTTTCACCTTGTTGATAGTTAAATATCTGAGTCTCAAACTCTTTGGCTTTTATATGTGAAGATGACTGAGGGAGTATCTATTTTTCATCCTAAATCACCTGAAGAGATTGCGGAGTTGATATGTATGGAAGGAAGG
The DNA here is from genome assembly GCA_905132765.1 of Moricandia arvensis. Classification (NCBI taxonomy): domain Eukaryota; kingdom Viridiplantae; phylum Streptophyta; class Magnoliopsida; order Brassicales; family Brassicaceae; genus Moricandia; species Moricandia arvensis. The sequence continues at coordinate 30,174 of CAJHQP010005650.1, read as the reverse complement.
AGACCAACAATCAAGACGAAATCGAAGAGTTACCCTCCAGAATTGAAAGAGTAAGGCATTATCATCTGTTACTGCATTTTATAATGTTTGTAGACATCAACATCTTAAGAATCTTTGTGATGATTTGTAGGTTGATTGAGGAGTGTTGGCATCCAGATATAAGTGTGAGGCCAACATTCTATGAGATTATTTTCCGGCTTGACATAATAGTTTTAAACTGTTCTAAGCAGGGTTGGTGGAAAGACACATTTAAGTTTCCTTGGTAATGCTTTTTTTCATCTTTAATGTGATTGAATAATCTTATTACACTAAAGCAAATATTTATGTTATTGCTATCTTGTTTTTTTCTGCAGGAAATGAAGGGAAACAATTGAATCATTCAACACTGAAAGTGAAACCCCCATAGATGAAAGAAAAAAAAACAAGATGAGAGTGAAAATTCATTTGCAGACTCGAGCAGATTCACCCTTTGTAAAAACAGAACATACCACTGATTTGTTTTTAATACTTTTCATTTTTCATATCATAAGCTTTGGGTGATTTTGTAAGTATATTCTATGAGTAACAACATATACATCAATTGTTTATATCAAAACGTGAAGCAAATTTTACTTTCTAAATAAGATTCATAAAATTCTACTAAAACAAGTATAATTGCTCACTGAGTAATTAAAAGTTTTACAGAGATGACTCGAGAGTCAAAGTGCGGGAGGTTAATATATTTTGTAAGTTTATTTTGTAATGATGTTGAGTAATTAGTTTGCTACTAACTTGGCAAATAAATGAAGTCTGCTATCACCATGCTTATCACAAGAAATCAATTAAGAAAAACAAACAGTTTTGATACATGCCAATCGTCTAGTACAAGAAAGTAACATCTATAAGATGGCCATTGCTGCTGATGATGAATGTTGCATCAGGAAGGGTCTAAGCTCCATCCGCTAAAGATCCCTTCACTGTACTGATGAAGAGAACTGCACCCCAAATAAACTTTATATACATGCACAAAAGACGAAGCAGCAAGAACTCAATATTAAGATTGGCCAGAACATAGACAAACCTGATCAGTAAAAAGGAGAGAAGAATGAAATGAGTAATCTCCAATGTGTACTAGTCTAGGACAAAGATCTCTCAATGTGTACTAGTCTAGGACAAAGATCTCTCTAACAAAGGCCTTGAGCCTCGATCATAAAAACCACAAAGCAAAGATCTGAAAACCAAAGCTCGCAATGTAAACCAAACCAAGGAGAGAGCCAAATTGGTTAGTGTGATCCAATAGTTACTTGCCTTTTAACTAGTTTATAAACCAAAAAGGGTCAAACTTTCTCTAGTTCTCACAGCTATATTCTTTTTTTTTTTGGCACAAACTCACAGCTATATCCCTCTCTTAAAAATACACTGATACGCAGACCAGCTTTCGCAACAACTTAGCTTTGTTAAGAGTATACAAGAAAACTATTGCAATGTCCGTATAAGAAAATAATTGAAAATGTAAGAAAAACGATTCGATAAAACCTTGCTAATGAATATGAATTAAGTTAGTGTGGGGCTTAACATTCAACTCATTGGTTCCAATTAACATGGCCACAAGAACTGGTCCTAAGATCATTTCCAACCTCATTTCATATTCACTCCACAATAAGTTTGAAGTATTCTTATCTCACTCTATTTCCCTGGAGTAAAAATAAATTTACTCCACAAAAGAAATCATAGTTTTAGTTTTTGTTCAGTTACTTCTTTTTTTTTCCACTTCAAAATAAAATTAATTATAGAGTTAGTCTATTTTAGATGAAAAATGGACTTTTATATAGGAGATAATCAGTCCTGACCTAAAGTGCAACAGAGATAGATAAACAATTTGCAATAGCATACAAAGAAGAAGATATGTACAAAGAGTTAGAGAGTATCATGACCTCGGTAATCAACACCAGAGTTAAGCTTCAACACAACAGGTCGACCACTGGATGGATTTGAGGAAATCTCCACTTCCACTCATCTTACTTTCTTCTTCTTCTGAGCTATGACCCTTCACGCAACTGCAAACACAAATCAAAATGGGTCACTCTCAATTTTCCCACACAAAGACGAATCGAGACGAAGGCTGAGCTCAATAATTAAAACCTAAACTTTCGATCTAATGGAAAGCGAATCGATTCATAGAGTAAAAAAATACCGAAACTCGGATTCAACATGAAGATATCCACACATTTTGATGTAATTCTAGCATCTTATTTTGTATAACGTCTTTAGTTGGGCAGACCTAACGTCCAAAGGCTGCGTCTGCTTATATTCATACTGGTTGTTTTTCGTTATGCTGACGCAGCTTGGATTGGTCAGATAATTGGTAGAATGAATGCGAGGAGGTCAGTTTATTTCTCTGGTTTGTGTCTGGTTCTGTTTTGTTCTATTTATGTTGCTTTTAACATCTGTTGTGCATTCATGAATCAGATTCTCTAAACAAGTAGCTTGCTGTCTTGTTCTATTTATATTGCTTTTAACATCTATTTCTGTTTCTTTTTGTTCTATAGGAGTGTCTTGGATTTAAAAGATCCATATGCAAAGAGATTGCTAATATGGATCTGTTTGAAGTAGAATTTCATGGTGTAGTTGTAACTGGAGTTGAAGGATGGAGCGCTCAATATGGAGATGAATTCTAGATTGAGTAGAGATAATGGTGATGAAGCTTATTTTGTTAATATTCCAGCAGCATATACTCAAGCACTAGAGACATAAAATCAGCCACAAGCTCATGCAGAAAATCAGAAACAAACTCATGCTGGAAGTTCAAAAAGAAAGCATAAAGAGAAAGATATTGCTGTAGAAGCTTGTGTGAAACATACTGAAGCTCTTGAGATGAAGAATATGATAGGGGAAATAATGTGGGAGTGTGAAGAAGCCTCCAGTGTTGAGAATGTGTTAGAGATACTATATGCATTGCCTAGAGTGAGAGAGTGGTCTCCATTATATGAAGCATCAATTGAATTTCTTATAGATAGTGAAGGGATCTGAAGAGGTTTTATAAAAATGATGAGAAATGAAGCTAAGATTAAGTTTATAGAGCTTAGGACCAAAATAAAACGTGATATTGACTAGTTTGTGAATTTGAGTTAGTTTGGATCTAAATCCTTTTGTGATCTTGTTGGAACTAGTATAAAATTTTTGGTATTTCTTTATAGTTTTGTGATTTTGATCTGATCTTTGTATGAAACTCTGCCTTTTGTGGCTTTATCCTTGAATCAGTTATATATACATGTCGTGTGTGTGTGTCTTGTTCTAAACGAGTAGCTTGTTGCCTGTTGCATTTTGATGATGATTTTATGTAATGTTTTGTAGATGCTTAAAAGATGGATATTGGAAGATGAGGATGGTGATTATGATGATGAACTTGGTCTGTTTGATGTGGTTACTGCTGAGAAATTGAGCCATAGAACAGATCGAGGAGCCTGATGGCGTCATTTTGAACAATTTATGTACGAATCTGATCAACAATGTTATGACATTCTTCGAATGAATCAAAATTTTTTTGAAGCTTTGTGTAAGATTCTAACAGAGCGATATGGATTACAAGAGTCTGACAATATCTACATTGAGGAATTTGTTGCGATGTTTCTTGAGGTTGTTGGTAAGGATAAGACAATGCGGAATATAGGTGCAAGGTATCAAAGATCATTAGATACGGTAAAAAGGAAGCTTGATGATGTCTTGATTGCTCTTCTCAAGTTTGCAGAGGATACACTAATACCACATAAAGGCGAGTTTGCAAGAATAAATCATGTTTTGAGGAATGATGATCGGTATCGACATTATTTTAAAGATTGTATTGGAGCACTTGATGGAACTCATATCCCGGTTCGCTCTCCAAGTGAAAATGCAGAAGCATATAAAAGCATAAAGTAAGATCCTACAATGAATGTTCTTGCTATATGTAACTTCGATACGAAGTTCATATATGCATATCTCGGTGTACCTGGTAGAGCACATGATACAATGATATTGAGTCATTGCGGGAGGAATGAAGCTTCTTTCCCACATCCTTCTCCTGAAAATTATTATCTAGTTGACTCTGAATATCCAACCAGGACAAGGTATCTTGGTTTGCATCGTAGTATGCGATATCATCTTGGTCAGTTTGCTAAAGGAAGACCACCAGAGAGTTGTTTAACAGAAATCATTCAGCTCTACGATCAGTGATTGAGAGGACATTTGAAGTGTGGAAAGAAAAATGGAGGTGTTTGGGTCGTAAACATCCAAAGTATGGTCTGGTCATATGGATTAAGCTGGTAACAACGACGATGACACTACACAACTTCATACATGATTCACATAAGGAAGATCATGATTTTGTACAATGGAAAAATGATGATGATGGAGAAGGAGAAGGAGAAGAAGGTGATGATGATGGAGAAGGAGAGGAGAAGAAGGTGATGGTGATGAAGAAGGGGAAGAAGCTGATATTGTATATGAGCCGATCGGTGATAAAGTGATGGAAGATTTGCGTAAGAACATCACAAATGAATATGGTAGAAGTCGTTTACCGTATTAAATGTTTTAGTTAATGACTTGGTTTTTCGTTGCTTATAACTTTAATTATTATTTGTATGTGATATTGAAATATTTTATTTATTTATTTAAGACTTGATCTATTATTTAGCTTTTGTTTTGTGATAGTTATTTTGATATATTATTTGTTTTGATTTATCTTATGATTTATGACAAAAAAATGTTGTTATATTTGTATATTTGACTAAAAAAGTTATTATCAATTAAATATAATATTTTATAGATGTAAATATATTTAAACTACATTTTATTTATTTAAAATACAATTTTAGAAAAAAAAATATATAAATCAAATAAAAATAGCCACAACGTCAGCCAAATGAACAACACAATCTGTTTCCAGAGTCAGGTGCCAACGACAGCGTCAACATCCCTTCTAAACAAACAACAAGTTGCGTCTAATGTCGCATATGCGTCTACAAAACAAACAACAACCAAAAGAACATGACGCAGACGCAGCCACTGCCGCATAAACCTGCGTCTGTGATATAGTGTGTTTTTAACATACTTTGATTGTGATTTATTGATCTTTCTCATGCAATTGTAGAGTACTTACAGCTCTATTCAAGACATTTCAGGTACAAAAGAGGTTGTGGAACTTTGAAGGGAAACATGAAGAAAAAGAGGGAAATTTGAATTCTGTCCCGGAGAACAACCCCATAGGTCAAGCAGAGCCTTAATCCCCGCGGAGATATTTTAGGAAACTGCAGATTCTCTCAAGATTTACCCTAATTTTATTTCTCCTTCCTTCCAGCCACCACAAAAAGCTTTAAAAGAGGGGCACGACCTTATTCACAAAGAGACTCTTTTCAGATCAATTTTCTTTCATATTTTTCAGTAAAAACTTGTTTGGATTCAATACTTTGTAAGGGAGAAAGGAATCTTCACCCTGTTCTCGCGATTAGAGAAGATTTCTTGAACCCTATTTTTAGTTTTTGATTTCGATTTATGGAGTATTATTCAGTAATCCTTGCTGTGTTATTTACTATGATTGCTGAGTAGTCGATCTTGTTAGTTTAGGGTGTTAGGGTGTTGGATTTATTAAGCTACACACAAATAAGTTGTATGTTCATTGATAGCCTAAACTTATCTTAATGCTAGCATGAATCTGATCACTTTATGTTAGATCTAGGGTTTCATCTATTCATTAACTGTGTTATAGATTGCATGATCTGTTTAGAATAAGTATTATATCCCTAATCAGCGAAAGTAGATATTAGGGTGTAATATGAACTGAGTAGGCCTGATCGTTACTGTTCATAGACAGAACTCGGAACAAGCGACAACTTAGTCTCCGGGGCTGTTCTCTGAAAGGAACAAGCGCCACGACAGTGGGCTGTTCTAGCTATTGATCTATGTTCTGGGCTCGTTCTTAATTCAAACTTGAATAATTGTGTGGCTTAATGATATCTAACACCCGTTTAATCACCCTAGACTAGCTTTTCTCCAATTTTAAAACAGCTCAAACCGTACCTTGATCTCTGTTGTTTTTACTTTGTTCTCTGTTAAATCTGAAAGTTTTAGCTAAGAAACTAAAATCTTAAGATATAGTGTAAAACGGTCCTCTGGAATTGAATCTCAAGTACTACAACTACAACTGTTAACTTGACAGTAGCAAGATCCAATTTTTAGTGTATCAAGTTTTGGCGCCGTTGCCGGGGACCAGCTTTTACCTATATTTTTTTGGTTTTATACTTTGTCTAAAACATCTAACTTGCTCTATTTCTTGTTTGCAGGTGATGTTCCAGGTGTATGTCAAGTAGAAATACTCGAAGCAACACCTCAAGTCCATTAATCACCCTCAGCAATCAAGAACTCGCAAGATTAGAAAGGAACAACAAAACTCAATTAAGACCCACTCACGCCAACATGGGCGATCACAACAATGAGCATGAACTCACAGCTGCAATGGCCCTGATGCAACAGCAGATGCAGCAGATGCAACAGGTCTTGCAAGCTCAACAAGCGGCTGCTCAACAGCAGCAGGAGCAACCTGCTCGGATTGGAGAAAGGAATCTTCCTAGAAATTTTCCAACCACTCGCTCAGCCATTGCTCCTCCACCTTGTGCTCGGCAGGATTTCAAGATCAAAGCCTCCATGATCTCTCTGGTGCATAGGAAGATGTTCCATGGTTTCCCGGCAGAAATACCAATGGAACACATCGAAGCCTTTGAGGAGATATGTGCTATGACTTGCTCAAACGGGGTTTCACCTGACTTTGTCAAGTGTATGTTGTTCCCGTTCTCTCTTCCTGACAAGGCATCAAGGTGGTTGAAATCACTGCCTACTGGCTCCCTCACTTCATGGGATCAGGTTGGAGCTGCCTTTTAAGTCACTTCTACACCAAGGCAAAAACGGCTGCTCTCAGGAACAAGATCTGCTCTTTCAAACAACACTCCAATGAACCCTTTAATGAAGCATGGGAGCGTTTCAATGACATGCTCAGAGAGTGCCCTCATCACGGGTTTGATCAGGACTACATTCTAGGGATTTTCTATGATGGTGTGGATTAGGAGTTCCGTAATGCCTTGAACTCCGCGAGTAAGGGAGATTTCATGACTCAAACTACTGAAGGAGCGTTTGAGCTGATAGAGAACATGGCTGCTAGCTCAGCCAACAAGAACCCATAGACTGATCGCTCCAAGAAAGTCAACAGCATTGATGCTCAATGGAAAGATGAACTCACTACCAAGGTTGATATGCTCCTCAAAAGCAACAAAATTCAAGTCTTGTATATGGAGGAAGCTACACCTGAGCAGATAGCTAAGGATCAGGCCGCAAAAGATGGAAAGAAAGGAGATGATCACCAGGAAGTGCTCTACATCAACGGTCAAGGGTATGTTCAGAACAGGAACTACTATCAGAGCTCAAACAACGGGAATAATCCCAACCTATTCTCCTCCCGGAGCAACAACATAGAGAACCCCGAGGATCAAGCCCAGAACAATCAAACTCAAGGTGCTGCTCAGCAAAGAGGGTTTCCACAGAATTTTCAGGGAAAGACCTTCGTCTTCAGTCAGTCCCAGAACCGTTTCCAGAACCAGGATCAACACCAGAACCAGCAGAACAATCAGCAAACTGCTCAAGCAACATCAAGCGGACAACAAGATGAGCTCAAAGTCTTAGGGAACATGATGCATCATCTGCTCCAGAGTCAACATATTCAGGTCAGGGCGTTGAACCAGGCTACCACAGAGATCAACAACAGGATGGAAAACATGTTCACTGAGCTGAATACTAAGTATGACACTGTGAGCAGCCACATGAGGCAGATCGATGTACAGCTCGCTCAAACAGCTGAGAGTGTCAAGAGGCAGCAAGGGACGCTCCCTGGAAAAACAGATAAAAATCCTAGGGTTGAGCATTGTAATGCAACAGAGTAGTTGTTTACTGAAACTCCTTTGAGCGCAGAAGAGAGAACAACGCACCCTGCTTGCTCCAAAGCGACTGCTCAAAGTGAATCTGTTGAGACTCCACCAGCTCGAGTTTATGTTCCTAAGGCTCCCTATCCAATTCCACCTAAACATTTGATGGATCCCATTAATGCAGAGCAGCTGGCTGGATTTAGGAAGATGGTGAGAAGACTTCCTAAAAATATCTCATTTGAACATGCTTGGGAGATTCGTCCATTGCATATGTTCTTCAAAAACTGTAGAGAGACTAAAGAGGAAATTGAAGCACTCTTTATCAAAGCGTTGAGATCAGAATCCAAGGTATTGTCTAAGCTTGATGATCCTGGAAAGTTTGTTTTGCCATGTTCCATCGCAGGAGTTGAATTCAAGGAAGCTCTTTGTGACTCTGGGTCTAGTGTGAATCTTGTGTCAAAGGCGATTGTAGACAAGAAATGGAAACCACTAAAACTTGCAGCCCCACAAACAGGAAAAGCCTGTTCATACCTAGCATCGTCTACCATGTCTAGTGCTGTGATAAGATATGCTCATGCCACTCTTAATTTGAATATAAGGAGTTTTGTTAGAAAGGTGTAACATTGCAGGTTTGACACAGAGTATTAAGCATATTTTGAACAACGGTCATGGGTGTTCTGGTAAGGGTGTGCGGTCCTAGATGCAGCTTGTATGGTTCAGAGATTTGTGGTTAAAAAAATGGTTACTGAGAATAGGAGAGTTCCCAGACCTTGAGTCCTATCTAGCATGTTATGATGTTTGAAATTGTTTGAGGACAAACAAAGATCTAAGTCTGGGGGAATTTGATATAGTATGTTTTTAACATACTTTGATTGTGATTTATTGATATTTCTCATGCAATTATAGGGTACTTATAACTCTATTCGAGACATTTCAGGTACAAAAGAGGTTGTGGAACTTTGGAGGGAAACATGAAGAAAAAGGGAGAAATTTGAATTCTGTCCCGGAGAACAACCCCAGAGGCAGAGCATTGATCCCCGCGGAGATATTTTAGGAAACTGCAGATTCTCTCAAGATTTACCCTAATTTTATTTCCCCTTCCTTTCAGCCGCCACAAAAAGCTTTAAAAAGAGGGGCACAACCATATTCACAAAGAGACTCTTTTAAGATCAATTTTCTTTCATATTTTTCAGTAAAAACTTGTTTGGATTCAATACTTTGTAAGGGAGAAAGGAATCTTCACCATGTTCTCGCGATTAGAGAAGATTTCTTGAACCCTATTTTTAGTTTTTGATTTCGATTTATGGAGTATTATTCAGTAATCCTTGCTGTGTTATTTACTATGATTGCTGAGTAGTCGATCTTGTTAGTTTAGGGTGTTAGGGTGTTGGATTTATTAAGCTACACACAAATAAGTTGTATGTTTATTGATAGTCTTTATTCTAAACTTACCTTAATGCTAGCATGAATCTGATCACTTTATGTTAGATCTAGGGTTTCATCTATTCATTAACCGTGTTATAGATTGCCTGATCTGTTTAGAATAAATATTATATTCCTAATCAGCGAAAGTAGATATTAGGGTGTAATATAAACTAAGTAGGCCTTATCGTTACTGTTCATAGACAGAACTCGGAACAAGCGACAACTTAGTCTCCGGGGCTGTTCTCTGAAAGGAAAAAACACCACGATAGTGGGTTGTTCTAGCTATTGATCTATGTTCTGGGCTCGTTCTTAATTCAAACTTGAATAATTGTGTGGCTTAATGATATCTAACACCCGTTTAATCACCCTAGACTAGCTTTTCTCCAATTTTAAAACAACTCAAACCGTACCTTGATCTCTGTTATTTTTACTTTGTTCTCTGTTAAATCTGAAAGTTTGAGCTAAGAAACTAAAATTTTAAGATATAGTGTAAAACGGTCCTCTGGAATTGAATCTCAAGTACTACAACTACAACTGTTAACTTGACAGTAGCAAGATCCGATTTTTAGTGTATCAAGTGTTGGCGCCATTGCCGGGGACCAGCTTTTACCTATATTTTTTTGGTTTTATACTTTGTCTAAAACATCTAACTTGCTCTATTTTCTTGTTCGCAGGTGATGTTCCAGGTGTATGTCAAGTAGAAATACTCGAAGCAACACCTCAAGTCCATTAATCACCCTCAGCAATCAAGAACTCGCAAGATTAGAAAGGAACAACCGAACTCAATCAAGACTTACTCACGCCAACATGGGCGATCACAACAATGAGCATGACCTCACAGCTGCAATGGCCCTGATGCGACAGCAGATGCAGCAGATGCAACAGGCCTTGCAAGCTCAACAAGCGGCTGCTCAACAGCAGCAGGAGCAACCTGCTCAGATTGGAAAAAGGAATATTCCTAGAAATTTTCCAACCACTCGCTCAGCCATTGCTCCTCCACCCTGTGCTCGGCATGATTTCGAGATCAAAGCCTCCATGATCTCTCTGGTGCAGAGGAAGATGTTCCATGGTCTCCCGACAGAAATACCAATGGAACACATCGAAGCCTTTGAAGAGATATGTGCTATGACTCGCTCAAACGGGGTTTCACCTGAACTTGTCAAGTGTATGTTCTTCCCGTTCTCTCTTGCTGACAAGGCATCAAGGTGTTTAAAATCACTGCCTACTGGCTCCCTCACTTCATGGGATCAGGTTGGAGTTGCCTTCTTAAGTCACTTCTACACCAAGGCAAAAACGACTGCTCTTAGGAACAAGATCTGTTCTTTCAAACAGCACTCCAACGAACCCTTTAATGAAGCATGGGAGCGTTTCAATGACATGCTCAGAGAGTGCCCTCATCACGGGTTTGATCAGGACTACATTCTAGAGATTTTCTATGATGGTGTGGATTGGGAGTTCCGCAATGCCTTGAACTCCGCGAGTAAGGGAGATTTCATGACTCAAACTACTGAAAGAGCGTTTGAGCTGATAGAGAACATGGCTGCTAGCTCAGCCAACAAGAACCCAGAGACTGATCGCTCCAAGAAAGTCAACAGCGTTGACGCTCAATGGAAAGATGAACTCACTGCCAAGGTTGATATGCTCCTCAAAAGCAACAAAAGTCAAGTCTTGTATATGGAGGAAGCTACACCTGAGCAGATAGCTAAGGACCAGGCCGCAAAAGATGGACAGAAAGGAGATGATCACCAGGAAGTGCTCTACATCAACGGTCAAGGGTATGTTTAGAACAGGAACTACTACCAGAGCTCGAACAACGGGAACAACCCCAACCTGTTCTCCTCCCGGAGCAACAACATAGAGAACCCTGGGGATCTAGCCCAGAACAATCAAGCTCAAGGTGCTGCTCAGCAAAGAGGGTTTCCACAATATTTTCAGGGAAAGACCTTCGTCTTTAGTCAGTGCCAGAACTGTTTCTAGAACCAGGATCAACACCAGAACCAGCAGAAGCAGCAGAACAATCAGCAAACTGCTCAAGCAACATCAAGCGGACAGCAGGATGAGCTCAAAGTCTTAGGGAACATGATGCATCAGCTGCTCCAGAGTCAACAGATTCAGGTCAAGGCGTTGAACCAGGCTACCACAGAGATCAACAACAGGATGGACAACATGTTCACTGAGTTGAATACTAAGTATGACACTGTGAGCAGCCACATGAGGCAGATCGATGTACAGCTCGCTCAAACAGCTGAGAGTGTCAAGAGGCAGCAAGGGACGCTCCCTGGAAAAACAGATAAAAATCCTAGGGTTGAGCATTGTAATGCAACAGAGAAATTGTTTGCTGAAACTCCTTTGAGCGCAGAAGAGAGAACAACACACCCTGCTTGCTCCGAAGCGACTGCTCAAAGTGAATCTGTTGAGACTCCACCAGCTCGAGTTTATGTTCCTAAGGCTCCCTATCCAATTCCACCTAAACATTTGATGAATCCCATTAGTGCAGAGCAGCTGGCTGGATTTAGGAAGATGGTGAGAAGGCTTCCTAAAAATATCTCATTTGAACATGCTTGGGAGATTCGTCCATTGCATATGTTCTTCAAAAACTGTAGAGAGACTAAAGAGGAAATTGAAGCACTCTTTATCAAAGCGTTGAGACCAGAACCCAAGGTATTGCCTAAGCTTGATGATCCTAGAAAGTTTGTTTTCCCATTTTCCATCGTAGGAGTTGAATTCAAGGAAGCTCTTTGTGACTCTGGGTCTAGTGTGAATCTTGTGTCAAAGGCGATTGTAGACAAGAAATGGAAACCACTAAAACTTGCATCCCCACAAACAGGAAAAGCCTGTTCATACCTAGCATCGTCTACCCTGTCTACTGCTCTGATAAGATATGCTCATGTCACTCTTAATTTGAATATAAGGAGTTTTGTTAGAAAGGTGTAACATTGCAGGTTTGACACACAGAGTATGGAGCAGATTTTGAACAGCAGTCAGGGGTGTTCTGGTAAGGGTGTGCGGTCATAGATGCAGCTTGTATGGTTCAGAGATTTGTGGTTAAAAAAATGGTTACTGAGAATAGGAGAGTTCCCAGACCTTGAGTCCTGTCTAGCATGTTCTGATGTTTGAAATTGTTTGAGGACAAACAAAGATCTAAGTCTAGGAGAATTTGATATAGTGTGTTTTTAACATACTTTGATTGTGATTTATTGATCTTTCTCATGCAATTATAGGGTACTTACTGCTCTATTCGAGACATTTCAGGTACAAAAGAGGTTGTGGAGTTTTGGAGGGAAACATGAAGAAAAAGGGGGAAATTTGAATTCTGTCCCGGAGAACAACCCCAGAGGTCAAGCAGAGCCTTGATCCCCGTGGAGATATTTTAGGAAACTGCAGATTCTCTCAAGATTTACCCTAATTTTATTTCCCCTTCCTTCCAGCCGCCACAAAAAGCTTTAAAAAGAGGGGCACGACCATATTCACAAAGAGACTCTTTTCAGATCAATTTTCTTTCATATTTTTCAGTAAAAACTTGTTTGGATTCAATACTTTGTAAGGGAGAAAAGAATCTTCACCATGTTCTCGTGATTAGAGAAGATTTCTTGAACCCTATTTTTAGTTTTTGATTTCGATTTATGGAGTATTATTCAGTAATCCTTGCTGTGTTATTTACTATGATTGCTGAGTAGTCGATCTTGTTAGTTTAGGGTGTTAGGGTGTTGGATTCATTAAGCTACACACAAATAAGTTGTATGTTCATTGATAGCTTTTATTCTAAACTTATCTTAATGCTAGCATGAATCTGATCACTTTATGTTAGATCTAGGGTTTCATCTATTCATTAACTGTGTTATTGATTGCCTGATTTGTTTAGAATAAGTATTATATCTTTAATCAGCGAAAGTAGATATTATGGTGTAATATGAATTGAGTAGGCCTGATCGTTACTGTTCATAGACAAAACTCAGAACAAGCGACAACTTAGTCTCCGGGGCTGTTCTCTGAAAGGAACAAGCGCCACGACAGTGAGCTGTTCTAGCTATTGATCTATGTTCTGGGCTCGTTCTTAATTCAAACTTGAATAATTGTGTGGCTTATTGATATCTAACACCCGTTTAATCACCCTAGACTAGCTTTTCTCCAATTTTAAAACAACTCAAACCATACCTTGATCTCTATTATTTTTACTTTGTTCTCTGTTAAATCTGAAAGTTTTAGCTAAGAAACTAAAATCTTAAGATATAGTGTAAAACGGTCCTCTGGAATTGAATCTCAAGTACTACAACTACAATTGTTAACTTGACAGTAGCAAGATCCGATTTTAAGTGTATCAGTCTGCCAAACGAACAACACTAAAATCCTTAACTCGAAATTCGAACCAGAACCAGAAAAATCAAACTGAATCGACCCGATAAAAATGAACCCAAGCTGATTCAAATCTGATATAAATACTGAATGAATCTTGTTTTGTGGTATTTTGGGTTATGAGCTTTATGCAAACTGAACTTGAACCCAAATGGATATCCATTAAAACACGAAAGTCAAAATCCCTAAAATGTATTTGTACCTAATCTGATTTTAATTCCTAACATATATCCAAAATACACTAAAATATTATTGAGTTTCTTAAATTATTATGTATTACATGAATAATTAACTCAAATACATAATTTAATATATATTTATAATATTTGGTCAATATTGATGTTTATATATGTTGAAAATTGTATTTAAAGTTCAATTATGAATAAAGTTCTTTTGAAGTTTTTTTTTAAAGTTTAAATAATGTTTCTTACATTTGCTAGTTGTTATTTTAGTTTCACGTTTCATTATATATGATTTCCGTTCCTACAATACTTTTGTTTGTCATGATATGTTTGATATTGTCACATATATATAGTTCAACGACGAATCTCATATGATTGATAGATAAATCTCCCAAAATTATTTTGATGACAAATATATGGTTTAATGAGGCCCCACCTATAGAAATTTATTGAAAAGATTGGAAACATATTGAGTTTATTCAAGTAGAAATTAATATTTATGGAACGATAACCCAATTAATATATGAAGCCAAAACTATTTCGATTTCATCTAGATCTTGGATATGTAACTAAATCCGTACCAAATCCGAATAAAACCAAGCTTTTATAATATCCGAATGAGACTGAAATTTATGAATTCGAAACCGAACACCTGAATAAACCCTAACGAAACTCGATTAGGACCCCGGTTGGCCAACCCTACCATGTTCTGTTGCGTTATGAGTTTACAGCATTATTCTTCCTCAGAGACAAACTCCACTAGCAAAAAGTAAAGACGAAACCGATGGCCTTGTGCCACTCTCTAGATTCTTTGGCAACTTGAAGAGTTTACATTGACACATAATCAAAGCATGCAAAAGAAGCATTGCAATGAGTAGATTGTCCTCAATAAGAAATACTAAATTTCTCTAAGTTAGAAGATATTATTGTGTTCTTCCTTGTTGCAGTGTTATATTTTTTTGACAATATTATCTCATGTATTATTATTTGTTGGATTGAGAGTTGCAATACTGCCCAAACAATCAAATTTTATTTGCTTAAAATGGTACAATAACAAAAAGGGAGGTTTGGAAACCTGCCAGCTCTTTGTATTTCATCATCGAATCTCATCCTGTGTCATTCCAAGTTTGTTTTAATGGAAAAGTTTAGTGTTAAAAAAACAGAAAAAGGACTTTTATTGAGAGAATCTTGCAAAAAATTTTAGAGCAAGATTATTGCAGGATTATTAGGCGGAGGTTTTTAGAAAAAGTTAAAGAACTGTTTCTTACCTTTTAACTAAAAAAGTTAAAGAACGTCTCTTATTTGTTTTTAATGCATGGAAAAAAACATCCGAAAGATTCTTTGTCTAAAAGGCTCTAAGAACAGAAAACTGAAGGAAGCCTAAGAAACATTATCCAAAAAATGAAAGAAACACAAAAAAAAAACATTTTTAGACTGGGAAATGACAAAAAAAAAGATGATAAATGTTTCATGAGTGGCTTCCAAGGCAAGTCACTGCTCCTCTTCAACCGTTAAAAAAAAAAAAAAAGTTATTCCTCTTCAACTGTTGCTGGTTCAGCGTTGAAAGCTAGAGCTTCCTGGTAGATTAACTCCTTAATCTGCTCCACAGTGAGTGTATCTTCCTCTAAATCGATGTCGAAGGGATTCGTGCACACTGGTTCATCTGTAATGTCATGCAACGTCTCGAGATATGGATGGGCAAGCGAGTCCTCAACTGCAAAGAGGACAGAAAAATAAAGGCGATGAGAGTCTGAGTAAAACTGCAATGAAGCTAAAGAGAGACTCAGAGATACTAACCTGATATTCTCTGTCTAGGGTCAAACTTTAGCATCTTCTCCATCAAGTCAATAGCTAATTCAGGCACATTTGGGAATTTAACAAAGAAAGATTGGCGATCAAACCAAGGAAGCTGTCTTAAGTATTGCTTAGCATTCTCACTCAACGATTCCATGTCTTCTTCTGTTGGAGAGCCTATCAACTGCAAAGCAAATTAAAAATTCTTTTAAGAACATTATTAGTGGTAAAGAACCCTCATAGGTGTTTTTACCAATATAAAAACAATATTTGGAAGTAGTTTAGTTAAATAATTAAACTGAAAACCAGAAAAGTTGTATAAACCAATAGAATCAAAATAAGTGTTCCAAGAGTTTCTCAACTTGTCTTCGAATCTTTCATTTTCTTTAATATGTCCTACCGCCTGATACGGTCGATCTCCGGTTAGAACGTACTTAGTCTTACAAAATGGAATACCCCAAAAATGTATTACACTGCCTAGTCTAAATTTAGAATATCTTTCAACTAATGTTAGGGTGGACCAATCATTTGTTACGATTCACCATGTTAATCATCTGAGCTGAACCTCAATCCCATAATAGTCAAATAATAATAATT
Source organism: Moricandia arvensis (assembly GCA_905132765.1). Taxonomy (NCBI): domain Eukaryota; kingdom Viridiplantae; phylum Streptophyta; class Magnoliopsida; order Brassicales; family Brassicaceae; genus Moricandia; species Moricandia arvensis. Next base: position 13,898 of record CAJHQP010005650.1, on the reverse strand, counting down.
TAGTTCCTAGGGAAAACGAATCCAAATAGACACCGAATGGAGAAACTTATCTCATTTTCTTTAAAACAATTTTACTACTTTTAGTTATTTTATTATTGAGAGACCGATAAACTTTCAATGAAGATGCTCTTAGCTTAAGCTTTGTTACCTCCAAAATCAAACGAAGCTGATGAACATGATCTCTTCCGGGGAAGATCTGTCTCCTTGTCATCAATTCCAAGAAGATACAACCAACAGACCAAATATCTATAGCTGTCGTGTAAGCAGAAGAGTTCAAGAGAAGCTCAGGTGCACGGTACCATCTTGTGGCAACGTACTCAGTCATTGCATGTGTTTCTGAAGCCGCACGAGCTAGCCCAAAATCACATATCTTTACTTCACAGTTTACATTTACGAGGATATTGCTCGGTTTTAGATCTCTATGTAACACATTGGCTGAATGAATGTACTTTAGTCCGCGCAAGATTTGATACAAGAAATACTACAAAAAAAAAAATAACTGAACATGTTCAAGCTCTTTACACAAAGGATTAATGTGTAAGAAAAAAAAGAAGAGGAATTTAAACTCAAACCGGGTAATGATCATTCTTCAGTTCTTCATTGGATTTTATGACTTTATGAAGGTCACTGTCCATCAATTCATAAGCAATGTAAACATCTTCGTAACCATGTCTATGAGGAGGCACTATTATGTCTTTTATTTCAACAATCTGACGAAAATGGTAATTACTTAAACATTAGTTTTTTAATGTTTTATTTAATTTGTAAAAAAAAAGTAATGGAATAGGGATGAAATCAAACGAACATTTTCATGCTCTAAGTGACGAAGAAGCTTGATTTCACGGATAGTTCTCTTTGCACGGATTGGGTTTTCACATGCATTCATTATTTTCTTTATTGCTACCGTCTCATTGGTCTCCGAGTTCATAGCAGAACTTTAAAAAAACAGTAAAAAATACAAAATATATTAAATGTGTTAATGATATTCAGAGCAACAATAAAAATAAAAATATTCTTACATAGTTTTTTACTATTCACAGTATGGATCAAATTTTCAGATTTAACAAATTTTAAGAATGATATGACTACATATATGGTGCAATGCTTTTCACGATTGAAACTTCACCAAGAGAAATTTTTTTTTCACTATTGAAAATTTACAGAGAAAAACATTTAAAAAAAACAAATATTGTTGAAAGATAATTACCAGACGAGGCCATAAGCACCTCTGCCAAGAGTGATAATCGGTGGCTTATACTTTGCGGTGACTTGGAAGATATTGCCGGATATGTTGTACTGAATATACCTTCCGTCTGTAGTAGCTCCACCGTGAGTTTCCACCGTCTCAGCGGCTTTAGGTGGTAGTTCCATGACTGTTTCTTGCTGGACCAAAAGCTATGCTATTTGTTTTTGTTTTGGTTGGGCTAACAAGTGTCTTGAGAGAAGGAAGCATATACATATATACTCATGAGAACCTAAAATATGAATGTCTAACTCTTAAAACTCATGAGAACCCAAAATATGAGTTTTGGTAAATTTTGATATTTTTAAGTAAGGTTTTTTCATTTATGGGATTAATGCTGTAAATTCATTTATATTCATTTATAAATTGTTAAATTTACATTAATTTTGTTTCGGTACATATGGATTTTGGGGCTTTTAATGATTAATATAATCATGTGATACACGATAAATAAATTTACTAAAATATTTTAAAACATGAGTTTTTAAAATTAGTTATAAAGCTTACTTTTTTCAAAATAATAAAAGCTTTTTATAAAAATGAGACTGTCAAAATATTTATTATATGCTGTTACGATAATTTAGTTATTGATATAATCATGTGGATAACACGGAAATGATCAATAAATTTACTAAAACATTTAGCATATATGTTTTTTAAGAGTTATATATTTTGAAGTAAGTTTTTGATTTATAGAAATAACGGTTAATATTTATACCATAAACTGTTAATTTTCACTTAATTCACACATATTTTATGTTAATTTAGTTATCACATGTATATTATATATAATATTTTTTTTTATATTTATAGCTTAGTCATCAGAAAATATTTGAGAAAGACAAAAAAGTATATGTGACATTTCGTTTTGGTGTTGTAGTATATTCTAATACATAGAAATTATATTTAGTTATAAGAAAATTATAGAATGGGGTATATATAAAAAAGGTAACAAAGTTTGGATACATCCCTTTTATATCATTTCCAAATTTTTTTTATTTGTGAAAATTTATATAAATTTTAGTTCTAGAACAATTTACATATCTTTTTGTATGTTGGATTAAATTTTAAACTTAATATCATATATTTAGCAGAAATTATTTTTACTTTTAAAACATAAAAGTATTATTTTATGTATAGTAGGAAAACTCAATAATACTGTGTATAATGTATTCTTATTACCAATACATAGAATTTAAATTAAGTTTGCAAGTTTATTAGATGCTTAATCTAGTGGTTTAAATATGTATATACTCATTTTTCATTTAGAGAAAAGAATATTCTGATAAGTTTCCTACAAAATATAGTTATTTCCAGTTTTTCTATACTTTTCAGGGTAATGATTTGATTACAGCTGCTGTAAAACAAAACAAAGCAAAAAAAAACGAATTTAAATACTCAAGAAAAGAAACTTACAGCTACAAAAATTTCCGAATTCTTAAATGGTTAACTTTATGTTATATCTTAACATATATGAAAATACATTAAGAATTAATAACAAAAAAGGTAGTAGCAATCAAATGATGAAAAGAGAATTAATAACTCTGTTTATCAAGATTTATCATTGTTTTTCTACTTATTACTACTTCTGGTCGACAACTGGTGGTGCATTAGTGAAATAGGACATTTACAATATGTTAATTATTATAAATCAAAACGATTATTTTGCTTTTCAGTAAAAATTAAATAAACTCTGTAGTAAGATAGTTGCACCGTTAAAAGTTATTCCTTTATTTTAAAAGCTACGTTCCCTCCAACAGGTTAACTTACAAGAAAAACTTAACCTAACTTGAAGTGGACGGAAACTCCATAAGTATATATAAGGATATGATGAACATAAAAAAAAGAGTAGACAGCATTTTGGATTCGAACATTCAAATTCACAGTTACAATGAACCATATTAAAATAAAAGTTGGAGCCTTTAGGCTTCTGATACATCAACGTTGTTCAAAGGTTCTTCTGGGGGTGATGATGCATCTTGGAGACCTTCAGAAGTTTCATCAGAAGGCTGAGATTCATGCTTAGCAGCAGCCTGCAAAACCCGGCTTCGAACATCTGAGGAAGAAGGTGAAGTTGGGAGGCCAACACCATTCGTCTCAAGCTTTCCTGCAGCCCATGAGAAAGCCTGAGCTCCAAGTTTCACCGGTGCAAACAATTGCCTTGAGAAGAAGAAGAAGAAGAAGAAGAAACAACTTTTGTTAATACTATACATAGTTTTTTTCTGAGGTTTTGTTATGAACAATGATGGAGTTTTTTTCATACCTGACGTCTTGTTTGAAGTCTTCCGAGTCATCATAGGAAGAAAGTCGTTGGTATATAGTCTGCATAACGTCGGAGACTTGAGAAACAAAGCCAAGAAACGATAACTTGTAGGGTAAAGCTTACAAGACAGTAAGTGGGAGTAAGAAGTTACCAAACCAAGGCCAATGACAGCGATGAGTTGCAGTGTTTTCTCCCACTCTGCGAGGAGATATAACAGTTCATGTTACAGCAATGTTGAAAGCAAGAAGAAGAGAGTCTACAAGAGAATTAAAACGCACCAAACAAAGCATATGATCCTGCCAAAACCCCCTGCATAGCTCGCATTGTGTTAGTGAGGATGGGCTTATATATTTACTGAAATAGAAAGATCAGAACTAGAAACATACCACACCAACTCCAACTACTTGCAATGGAGAAGGATTTATCTCCTCAAGGATGGCCTCAGCTTCCTGAAAACCAATCAGGAGTCAGGATATGCTTAACTTTTCGATACAAGATTAGAGACTAATTTCATTTCATCCGAATCAATAGTCCAAAAGTATACAAACACTAATACGTGGAGAAGAGGGATAGATACCTCGTTGAGGATGGTAAGTGTTGTCTCAGGTTTCGGCTCTTTCACACGAAGACCTTCTTTAACCCATGATCTAAACCCACCTTGCATCAAGTATGGTCTCTGTCACATTATAAACAAACAGACAAGAGCTTATTCAGAATCTTTTAAGATAACTGTAGTACTAAAAATTGAGTTAGACAAGAATTATTTGCCTTAATCCCAAGTTTTCTCAAGGCTCTTGCAATGCCCTTAGAGCGAGTTCCATCAGCATCCATAACAATGACCTTGGATCTGTCCTATAAGTAGCATAGTAAGCAAGGTTTATGAGATGTCAGCATACTTTTTAGATACAGAAACTATAGCAAGTTACGAAAGAGGCATGAATGTAGTGGCATACCTGAACTGCTTTCAGATTCTTGATGATAACTGCCGCTAAGGCATCTTCAACTTCTCTTCCACCTCTCAGTAGCCGTTTAACATCACCTTCAACCTTAAACATGAATCAAGAACAAGAACCATTAAACTGCGAAGAAATTGAAGTCTTTCACTGAGTTTTTGTAGAAGTGATTGCTGAAAAACTAACCTCAGGCAGTGTCACATTAGAATATCGGAAACGAGCTGCTCTCCGCAGATCAGGGATTCCATCTTTCTCTCTCAAGGCCTTCAAAAAGACGATAGCCAAGATGAATTTAGTTTTCCCAACTCAAGATGAACATTATGTGAACATGGAAGACGTTGAAAGCTTAAGAGCGTCTTACCTCAGGCCTGACATCAACGAGCACTGGCTTTTCTCTTGATGTTAAAAGCTCAAGTGTTGACTTTGGAGACAAGTCTCCAGCATATCCACCATATGTCCAAACCCGGTATAGAACCCTGCAAGTATCTGGTGGAGAATATAAAACTTTCTATACTACACTGTTCTTCTCTCAATAAAGGCAAGTACACTATCCATTCAGGGTGAGAAAAGCCGTGTACCAAAAGGTTCCTGTGGAGCCTGCGACGAGAACAAGGTGAATGATTGGATCATCTGGATTCAAGCCGAAGTTTCTCTCCAAACCTCCAATGGCAGCATATACCTGTTCATCATGATGTTAAAAACATGATGTCCATCAAAGGTTATGTTCGTTTTAAGAAAAATATAAGACAAAACACCTGCTCCAAGACAGCTCCCAGAGGCCTCAACACTTTTAGAGCAACATCTTCGGATGAGTTGATGGCACTCTTAACATCTGGAGGAAGTAATTCTTTTGCTGATCCATAAGAGTACACAGCAAAGGAAACTCCATTTGCTACAGACCTCTCTGCAGTACTAATCGATTGCCTCAACAGATCAGTGGCTAGAAAAGCTGCTTTGTTTGAAGCTTCTTTCAAGCCACTGGAAAAGCTAGAGAACTTGTCTTCAGCTACATCTCCTGTTTGGTCTAGCGTAGAAAACACAGTTTTAAATGCACTATCTACAGCTTCAGAAGCATTCTTTGTAATGGATGTCACGGTCGAGGAGAAGGAATCCAAGGTGCTCTTTACAGCATTTTCTCCTTGGTTTAGTGAAGAGCTGAAGGAGTCCTTCACCCCAGAAGAGAAGTCATCAAAGCTATCGGGAACTGACTCTTGACTGAGATCTGTAGGATCGGGCAAAGAGACAGAACTATCTGGAGATATATCAACAGATGATCCTGTTCCCGGTTCAGCCGAGACTATAAGGCTGCTGGTGTTTTCGGTTAAAGTCTCAGCAGCAGCGTCTTTAAAAGGAGAAACATCTGATACAACAGTTTCAACAGGTGAACCATCTGCTACAACAGCTTCAAGAGGGGAACCATCTGATACAACAGCTTCAACAGGTGAACCATCTGCTACAACAGGTGAAGCATCTGATACAACAGCTTCAACAGGTGAAACATCTGCTACAACAGTTTCAACAGGTGAAACATCTCCAGTACTTTCAACATATGTTAGTCCCCTATTTCTTACATCTCTCATGTCATAGACCATGTAGTTTATTCTGTCCAAATCATTCTCACACAAACTCCTGAATGTGGACGCTGTTTGCTCCGTGTCGTCGACAGTACCCGTGAAGAATCTACCAGTGGCTTGAGTTAAGCAACTCTTCTGCAAGTTTTGTGTTCCATTAAAATTGTCAAAGAATGCATTATCACCAGAGCTGAATCTGTGAATGGAATCTCTCCGTAAGGAAGAACATCCTCGCCAGTTTCCATGATACAAAAGCTGCATGAACAATCCTTATTGAGAATACCAAAAGCTTTGTCTTAAAACATACAAATAAACAAAGCATATCCACTACGGTCTTAGTAAACCACATAAACACAAAGAGGTCAAAGTACATAACTTTATTACAATCAGATTATCTGTGTTTCATTTCTATAAGAACAAAGCTCACCTGAGAATGATAATGGCAGCTTGCGGCGGAGCAGAGAGGAAACATTTTGGTCAGTTGTTGATTCTTATAGCAATCTCATAGCTTTTCACAACACACCGGAAAGAGTACCAACAAGTAATCTCTCAGGGGAAAAAATGACAATCTAGTAAATCTGATTCAGACCAAAGAGACAGAAACAGAGCACATACCAAGAAGAAGAAGAGACAGGCAAAAAGACTTCAACAGCAGCAGAGTTACAATAACGGGTTTTGTCTGAAACCTGCAATCAAAGTACCCATTACCCAGTCTGATCATGTTGGAAACCTCAACAACGTAAGAGCTCGCGATTAAGAAACCAGAGGAAGCTCAAAAGAGAGAGGGAGATCATTGCAAATGCAGTATCTTTTACCTATCTTGGGTCAAGGTTGAAGATGAAGGTTCATGAGAATCGAGAAGAGAGGAGTGGAGTGAGTTTGATGAAGGCGCGTGGATTCGAAAGAGATCTCTGTCACAATTTGGATTGGGTGGAGGAAGATAAGTGAAAGAGAATCGTGTGGTTATTTCAATCTCTCTCTGATATGGGTCAATTCTGCACATTTCAAAATTAACGTGGATAAATTTCAAAGTTTTTAATAAATTATACTCTTTGTCATAAATAAATTACACCTATTACACGTGTCGCTCTATTATTGTTTTAATTCCCTGGGGTTAGTCATAGTGGATCCGTGTCTCTCTTCTCTTGTTCGTCTTGGTGAATATTTGCATCTGATCATCTCTGCAACTTCTCATGCTTCCTTGCAAAGGTGAGTGAGAGTTCCTTCTCTTATGACTAATCATTCGATTTTCGTCTCTATTTTCAAAATCTCAGATCTTTGGTAATCAGATTATTTAAAAATAGAAATGAAAACCACAACTTTGTGTGTAAAGTTTGAGCCTTTATCTCAGTGATCTTGTATAAGTTTTCTACGAAGATGAACTCTCATTATTGAATTATATTTGGCGTTAAGTATATAGAAACTAACTATGCTGCATTTTGAGTTTCTCTAGATTGTTGGTTCCATATTGACATCTTGATCCGTGCAAGCTCTCAAGAGGTGCACCATCTCCGCTTGTTACTGAGCTCAGATGGATCTGCATCCACCAGGTGAGTCATGTTTCATTGTCTTTCTTATCGAAAGATGGAATCTTTTTGTTTGTTTTCTCGCTAATAATGCATTGCCTTCAATGCAGTGAGTGGTCAAAAGACATCTATAGTTGTTGTCACCTTAGACTCTGGTGAAGTCTATGTCATATCTAGTAGGACTGACACTCATGTTATCTATATCGATCCCAACACTGGTGTCTTGCGGTATAATGGGAAGCCTGGTCTTGATATCTTCAAGTCTGAGCGTGAAGCTGTAGATTATATCACTAATGGATCAAGAGGAGGTTATAGAAGCTTGGTTTACGCCAGGGCGATTCTCGGTTACGCTGTGTTGGGGAGCTTTGGGATGCTTCTTGTTGCGACTAAGTTGAATCCAAGTATTCCTGATTTACCTGGTGGAGGATGTGTGTACACTGTGGTTGAGAGTCAATGGGTCAAGATACCGCTTCACAATCCACAGCCTCAAGGGAAAGGTGAGATCAAGAATATTCAGGAGTTGACAGAGCTTGACATCGATGGGAAGCACTTCTTCTGTGAGACTAGGGATATCACTAGGCCCTTCCCAAGTCGTATGCCAGTGCAAAACCCTGATGATGAATTCGTTTGGAATAGATGGTTATCCATGCCTTTTAAGAATATTGGACTGCCTGAACACTGCGTCATTCTTCTGCAGGTTCGTCCTCAATGAACTAATTTATGATGGTAGCATTTGGTTTTATCTGAATTCTTAAAAGCATTGAATTCGTACTCTAAGATGATGTGACATCACATCATGTCTCCTTATTCAATTATAGGGGTTTGCAGAATATAGAACTTTTGGGAGCTCAGGTCAGTTAGAAGGGATTGTTGCTCTAATGGCCCGACGTAGCAGGCTTCATCCAGGGACTCGTTACTTAGCTAGGGGCATCAATTCATGTTCTGGCACAGGTTAGATGCTCCCGAGGTTCCTCTTTGTTTTTTGTCTGTCGTTGACCCTTCATTATTTTTCAATGTTTTTGATTGGGCTATGTGCCTAGCAAACTCTGGGTATTTGTATGCCTTCTTACTTATGGCACTCTTAAAAGCAATGACTGTAAGGAAGAGTGGCTCTGAATTTGACTAGGGCGTAATTTTCTACGTATATGTGTAGTGCAGGTAACGAAGTTGAGTGTGAGCAGCTTGTATGGACACCTAAAAAGCATGGTCAGAGCGTTGCTTTTAGCTCATACATTTGGCGACGTGGCACTATACCCATATGGTGGGGTGCAGAACTGAAGATGACCGCAGCAGAAGCAGAAATTTATGTTGCAGATAGGGATCCGTATAAAGGAAGCACAGAGTATTACCAAAGGTTAAGCAAGCGATATGATACTAGGAATCTAGATGCCCCAGTTGGGGAAAACCAGAAGAAAAAGGCTTTTGTTCCCATTGTGTGCATTAACTTGTTAAGAAATGGAGAAGGGAAATCAGAATCTATCTTGGTTCAACATTTTGAAGAATCGATGAACTTCATCAAATCCAGTGGAAAGCTTCCTTATACTCGTGTTCACTTGATAAACTATGATTGGCATGCAAGTGTGAAATTAAAAGGGGAACTACAAACAATTGAAGGATTATGGATGTATCTAAAAGCTCCCACTATGGCAATAGGAATCTCTGAAGGTGACTATTTGCCTTCACGGCAGAGATTGAACGATTGCAGAGGTGAGGTCATCTGTGTTGATGACGTTGAAGGTGCCTTCTGTTTGAGATCGCATCAAAATGGGGTGGTACGTTTCAACTGCGCTGATTCTTTGGATAGAACAAATGCTGCTAGTTTCTTCGGTGGTCTTCAAGTGTTTGTAGAGCAATGTAGAAGACTGGGAATATCACTTGATACTGATCTTGGATATGGTTATAATTCTGTTAATAGCCATGGCGCATATAATGCTCCTCTTCCACCGGGATGGGAAAAAAGAGCTGATGCAGTCACTGGAAAATCGTATTTTATAGATCACAATACCAAGACAACAACATGGAGTCATCCATGTCCTGATAAACCGTGGAAGAGATTTGAGATGAGGTTTGAGGAGTTTAAGAGATCAACTATCTTATCTCCTGTGTCTGAGCTTGCAGATCTTTTTCTGCAACAAGGTGATATCCATGCCACCCTCTATGCTGGCTCAAAAGCTATGCACAGCCAAGTTCTCAATATCTTCAGTGAAGAATCAGGAGCGTTTAAACAGTTTTCTGCAGCACAGAAAAACATGAAAATTACCCTACAAAGAAGATATAAAAATGCAATGGTTGATAGTTTACGGCAAAAGCAGCTGGAGATGTTTCTGGGAATGAGGCTTTTCAAGCACCTGCCATCAATTCCTGTACAGCCTTTACATGTAAGCAAACTGGCACAAGTTCAGTCCTCTTATTTCCATCTTGCAGTCACCTTTTTCATGTCTATAAACTGATCTAAAGTATAATTCACATTTTTTGCGTAGGTAGATTTTGCGTTAATTGTTTTTTGGTGGAGAAACATGATTCCTGAGAATATAATTTTTGTTGATATGTAGAGTTCACAGTTTGTTTCTTTCTGGATTCTCAGTCTACTGCTCACTGAAACTGTTTTCATGTCAGGTACTTTCTCGACCAGGTGGTTTCTTTCTCAAACCTGTACCTAGCATGTCTGAAAGTTCCAATGACGGGTCCAGTCTGCTGAGTATCAAGAGGAAGGACATAACTTGGGTATCTCCACTTGGATATAACATTACCTCTTAGTTTTCATTACTGGAAAACTTGAGCTAAAATTTATCCCTGTTTTTTAATACTCTGCAGTTATGTCCACAAGCTGCAGATATTGTGGAATTATTTATCTATCTTAGTGAGCCTTGCCATGTATGTCAACTTCTACTGACAATATCCCATGGTGCGGATGATTTGACAAGTCCATCCACTGTGGACGTGAGAACTGGACGCCACATAGAGGATCTTAAATTAGTTGTTGAGGTTGACTCTCTTTTAGGTCTTATCCCTTCTCTTATATTACTTGGAGGAGATTATGTAGACTTACATGCAAATAGTTCAACTGGATAACCAATTGCTTGTAATTATGTTGTGGACAGGGTGCTTCAATACCTCGGTGTGCAAATGGTACAAATATTCTGATACCCTTACCAGGGCCAATTAGTTCTGAGGATATGGCTGTTACTGGAGCTGGTGCTCGTCTTCATGAGAAAGATACGTCAAGTCTTTCACTGCTGTATGATTTTGAAGAACTAGAAGGACAATTGGATTTCTTGACCCGTGTAGTTTCTGTTACATTTTATCCAGCTGGTTCTGTTAGAATCCCTATGACTCTGGGTCAGGTACTAACTACTTTCCGGCTGGAATTGATGATTGATCTTTTAGCTTCAACATGCTCTGAACTCGTTTGGGTTTATGATTAGCCATCATCAAAAGAAGAAAACAAACAGTTTAAAAACGAACACTTTGTCTGGATTGGGTTTGTGTTGCAGATAGAAGTCCTCGGAATCTCTCTTCCATGGAAAGGAATGTTTACTTGCGAACGTACTGGAGGAAGACTGGCTGAAATCGCAAGGAAAACCAAAGATGAAATTCCTTTTTCATCTTGTTCTGACTCAAATCCCTTTGCTGCAAAATCTATACAGACTGAAACTGTTTCTACACCAGCACAACAGAAAGATCCTTTTCCCAGTAATCTGATTGACCTTTTGACAGGAGAGATTTCTTCATCTGACCCCTTTCCACAACCAGCGGTGGAATGTACTGCAAGTGGAGGCAATGACATGCTTGATTTCTTAGACCAAGCAGTTGTTGAATATAGTGGCTCTGGAACTGTACCTGGCGTGTCTTTTTCACAAGATAAAAGTCCTAGAGAAAGTGGTTCTCATCTGTACTTAAATTGTCTGAAGTCCGTTGTGGGTCCAAACATGGTATGCTACTTCATCCTCATTACTTTAACTTAGAGGGAAAATGGTATCTGGAGATGCAAGTACTTGTCACAGACTATTTCTGATCATATGATTCTTTTCTTGGTTTAGTTTTCTTCTCACGTGTTGTCTTTCTTCTTAAAGTACCATTTAAAAGGGAAAACTTAATCCATGCATGTCTGATGCCATACAGGGAAAGAATCTTGAGTTTGTAGAAGCTATGAAGCTTGAAATTGAACGTCTACGTCTAAATCTTTCTGCAGCAGAAAGAGATAGGGCACTGTTATCAATTGGAGTTGATCCTGCTACCATTAATCCAAACTCTTCTCTGGACGAGTTATATATTGGAAGATTGTGCAGAATAGCAAATGCACTTGCAGTTCTGGGCCAGGCTTCTCTTGAAGATAAAATTATAGCTTCTATTGGTCTAGGAAAGCTGGATAATAATGTGATAGATTTCTGGAATATTAGCGGGATTGGTGAGGGTTGTGATGGTGGAATGTGTCAAGTCCGAGCCGAGGTCAATAAAAGTTCAGTTGGATCTTCTACCAAGTGCCTGGGAGGAGAGTCGGGGTCAGTGTTCTTGTGTTTCCAATGTATGAAAAAAGCTTGCAAGACTTGTTGTGCTGGAAAAGGAGCTCTGCTACTTTCAAAATCCTACTCCAGGGACACTGCTAATGGAGGTGGAAATCTTGCAGATGTCTCTGCTACTTCAATAGGTTCAGATCATTACATGTGTAAAAAATGCTGCAGCTCGATAGTACTTGAAGCCTTGATTGTAGATTATGTTAGGGTCTTGGTCAGCTCTCGAAGAAGTGACCGTGTTGATAAAGCTGGTCGGAAAGCTCTGAATGAAGTATTTGGAGCTAATATTACAAATCATCTTGCTGTTAGAGGTCAACCTTCTCCTAATCAAGAAGACTTTAATTTCCTTCGTCAAATTCTGGGTCAAGAGGAATCACTTGCTGAGTTCCCATATGCAAGCTTCTTACATAAGGTGATCTATTTCTATCTTACACAAGACTGTTGGTCATTTCCTGAATCTCTTCATGTGTAATATGTGACCTAATCCTCCTTTCTCTCTTTTGTATGTTTGTATAATGCAATGTAGGTCGAAACTGCGACTGATTCAGCACCATTTTTGTCATTGCTAACCCCTCTGAATGTTGCTTCAAGTAATTTCTACTGGAAAGCTCCTCCGTCTTCAACTCTGTTGAACCTGTCATCATTCTCAATAGTCTTTCAGATGTCAGCAGTGTGATTCTACTCGTTAGTCCATGTGGTTACTCTGATGCTGATGCTCCTAACGTAAGTTGACTCTTCTATCTTCAGTTGAATTCTTGTTACCCATGTACCTCATTTCAACCTTTATGTATCTTCGTTGCAGGTCCAAATTTGGGCGAGCAACGACATAAATAGGGAAGCACGGACATTGATGGGAAATGGGATGTACAGTCCTCTGTTAGATCTTCTCCTGAGCTTTACGGTCCAGAAAAGTCTGGTAGAGAGGGTAGAGCACCTAGGCATATAAAATTTGCTTTCAAGAAGCCTATTCGTTGCCGATTATATGGGTAACACTGAGTCTTCCTCGCTTAGATCTAGCTCTGTTAGTTTGGACAGAAACGTCAATCTCTTGTCTTTGGATGAGAACCCTTTTGCCACAATCCCTCGGCGTGCCTCTTTTGGAGCAACCATCGAGAGTGAACCTTGTCTCCATGCGAAATGCATCTTGGTCAGTGAAACACCGTGAGTAACAAAACGCTTGCAATCATTACAGTGTGTTGATAGCATGAGCGTAAGAAACTGGCTGGACAGACCCCCACGTTTGAGTAGATTTCTGGTTAGTGCTGAATTTTTCACTTGTTTCTATTGGCTGTTTCTATTATTGTCACTAATCTTTGTTTTCTTGTCTTTCAGATACCACTAGAGGCTGAGAGACCGATGAATAATGATTTAGTCCTGGAACTTTATCTGCAACCTGGTTCACCTTTAGCTGCTGGATTTCGTTTAGATGCTTTTAACGCCATAAAGCCTCGTGTTACGCCCACTCGCCTTCTTCAGATGTTAGTTTGACATTTGGGACCCGGCGAGTATCATAATGGAAGATAGACACGTCTCTCCAGCCGTCTTGTATATACAAGTATCTGTTCTTCAGGTACGCTATTATCTCCTCTCTCTTTCTCTAGCCGTCTTTTAAGTCCTCAATAACATTTATCATGTGGGTCTGAAAACGTATCTGCAGGACAGTACAAAATGGTGACGATCGGGGAATAGCAGATTGCCTGAAACTAGAGTAGGAACACAGATGTATTTCGACTTCCCTAAGCAAGTTCAAGCACTCAGAGTATCCTTTAAGCTGCTTGAGATGTTGCAGCTTTCATAGATGATCCGCGCAGAAACTGATGATTTGAGT
>CAJHQP010005649.1:0-44321 GCA_905132765.1 Moricandia arvensis | reverse complement strand
TTCAGTTACTAAAGCACAAACTCCTTTGAGATATTGATCCCTGGCGTCACCGTGCGTCCTAAAACCAAGAAAACAAACAAAACCTGTCCATTAGAACTCTGAGCAGAAGTCCTTCTCTATCTCTCATTCTCTCATTCCCAGGTTACTCATCTCCACATTCCCCATTCTCGGCTACTAATAATACTGTACAATCATTTCTACTCGTTCTTATTCTGCTACAAAATCTCAATGTCAAATCATGTTTAGATTCGTGTAAGGTGTAAAACGCGAAGTTAACTGTCTGAAGAATAATCTTGCTCTTCCTCGGAAAATTGATTGGTTGTTCTTGAATCTTAGTCTTGATATTTAAGAAAGAGAGGGCTAGAAGAACACAAAATATTACATGCTTGTTGAAATTGCTTTAAAAGATTAGACTTGGTGAAAACCCATGACTATCTGTTGTCCACTGAGCTGCTTAGTATTGTGCATGCTCCCCATGTGATCAGCAGCCTACACTTGATGATATTCCTGACCATGGACATTTGCCTGCCAAACACCTGTTGGACACGTTGTGTCCATTAACTCCAAGATAGTGAGAGGAAGAAATCGGAGCATGAAGATTGCTCAGAAGTTACTTACAGAGCCAAAGGGTGGAACATCATAGTAAACCAAGAGAAAAAGCCACAATCAAGCCAAAGAAGGGTTTTGGTCTCAAGGCATTGTGACATCACTGCCCCATCCAAGATATGAACCACATACTCTCATTATCAGTCAAGCTTGACGAGGTGTTAATAAGAGAAACAATTGTCCATATTATTAAGCAAGGGAAGTACTAAAACTATACTTTCTTGTTGAATAGGTTTCCCATGAAAAATGAAGCATTGTTGTGCATTGTTGAATCAGGTCTGGAGCATGAGAAGGTCAGGTCGTGGATCACAACCCCTTGATGTGGCACGATTCAAAAGAAAAGGGAGACAAAACCAGCCACATGGAGATTTCCAAGCATGTTCTGATTGACAAGGAAGGCAGTGGGCCTGGCTGGCCTGAAATCCATGATCCAAGGGTTAGAACCCAAACTGACCATAAGACTCAAAAACCAACTGCCAATCCTAGGCGAGGAGTGCACCTTTTTTTCCTAAGTAGGTTTACTCAAGGGGTTTCCAACTAGATTAAATAGTGCAATACTCTCAGTCACAAGCGCCCAAAGGATTCTATGGAACTGAGGGGGAGTGTTGAAAGAAGAGGGAATACAAAGAAAGAAACCATTCAGGATTGAAGGCGAGTAGTAAGAAAGAGAATCCAGAGACAAATGGAAAGTTGGTCGTCAGATATCGACAAGTAACTAATCACCAACTTAACCTTGCAGCAGAAAAAAGAATGGAAGCTAAGACGTTGCTAAGCTCCAGAAAAACATTAGGATACTCATGAATTCAAAACGAAGGATCGTGAATTAGCAAGAAAGATCCATGCATAGGACAATACAGACATGTCACTATCCACACTAAGAGACTGTGCTCTCCTCTGTCCCTTCTACCTCCTGGACGAGCTAGCCTGCTGTATCCCTTGCTCCTCATCTAAAGAATTATTTCTTATATTCTTGTTTTTGAATGTTAATGTTCTCATTGTCTATTTAAAGCAGCTTCACCTCTTAAATCTATCCAGAATCATAGATAAAGTTCTCTCTTAAGCCGTGTCTCTATCTTCTGCTTAGTCAAACAATATTCACAATCTAAGAGTTAAGCATTAGAGTGAGGCCGCCTCAGCTTATCCTCTGCTTAAGTCATCCAATACTGTCAACTCACTGTAAACCTTCTGTGCTACTACTAAACCTCACTACGATTCTACAATCCCATCATCTAAGATACACAAACCTAAGGTTGTTTTACTTCCAAAGATAGATTCATACTAGAGATTCCTGCTCACAAATCAGTACGTCTAGGATTCTTGGTTATAGTAACGCTGGTATGAGATTCAATCACAATGGTGTCTCTATCCTTTAAATGGTGAGTTCATGTTGTATGTTGAAGAGAATCAGTTACAATTAACTGAATACTCTCTTGACATGAGACAACACCATGAATTCAAACAACTCTAACCTGTAAATAGGTTCAGAGCTCCTCTTACAGTGCACCTATGCTCAAACTTCGATGTTACATTGCGGTCGGAGCTAGTACAGAAACTGCATCTGCATTCCTTTTTCTTCTCCTGACCTTCCCCGAACTTAGACTTTTCAGTCTGTTGTTTTAAAATTTGGGAGAGTGATCGATCATACTGAAGTTTGTGTCCGATCAATTCCGGAGGAGTGTCGACCGAGCTGAAGCTGTTTTGCAGTCTCGCAACTTACAGCTGTAGTGCTCGATCTCAAACAGCTCTAGCACGTAACTAAATCCTCAGTTTATTCTCCCACAGGACTGTAAAACAAGTTCTATCAAACATTAAGTCAGGCCCTACACTCTCAATTGCTCATATATCAAACAACCCGAACCCTCCGATTCAAGTGAGCAATCAAAAAGCCGCTCCACACACACGCAAAAGAGGCAAACGTTACGCCGCACACCCTATATTAGAGTCGAACACCATTGAAAGTCCGAGTAAAGCAAGTTAATCCCTTATCTCACCTTAATATCTTACATCCTGCTGAGTGTGCACCCTTTGGATTATCCAGAAGGAAAACTTCTCTGAGAAGATCCATCTTAATCCTAATAGTCAGAAGTGTCTAGGCAATGATGCTGACTGCGATCCATATCGCAGAGCTTTGGAAAACGTTATCTCGACCACAGGAATCAGACACTCCCAGGATCTATTCCTCTTCAGGTCTCTAGTTGACAACTGACCTTTTTGACTACATCCAATTCTATCTATCTATTGCCTCTCGATAAATTAGACCAGTAATGTACTATGAAGCTACTCAGAAACATAATCCCTAGGATACCCTCTCACCTCTGTGAATCCATGAAGTCAAATTGTGCTTCTCCTAAGTTTTGGGAAATAATTTTCCTCAAGTTGCTCTTTCCCCAAGGAATTCTTCCTTTCGCTGCTTCTGATCCATGAGTGTTCAATTCGCCAATGTCGATCTTACAAGAAAGAAGTATCAAGTGGGTGATTGCTCTGTTCGCACGATGCGATGATGTGTTTCAATTAATCTTGTTGAATTTGAGATGGTACGGTTGCATCCAAGTGAGTGCATCATTGGCTTGGTCAAAATCACTTGACTGTAGGGTGGGTGTTGACGCTGCTCCAGTATCTGTTGTCGACGGTGCTCGCCCATCGTTCGACGGACTTTGTCTTCTTGAGTGATCGCTCTCTATTTCAGGCAGAAGATGGAAGGATCGGGTGTCAAGCGGCGAAGTGTAACTGGCTCATATTTACTTCTCCTAATACCGTCAATGGGTAATGGTGCTCAGCTAGGTATGTGATCGACACAGCGAGCTGCCAAAGAAAGAATTTCGACCGAAAAGACCCTTCTGCAGCTCTCATAGCTCGATAACTTCCCCCAAAATCATTAGCTAAGATGCACAACCTGCTCCTCTCCTCTAGTTTCTCTTTAACAAGCACTTAATTCCTTCACAGCTTGCAAGCTGAAAACCCTTGGTACCTAGCATCACCACTGAATGGGTCCAAGGCTCAATTTTCCACATCAGCCTGTTGTTGACAAAATCCAACCTCGATTCAGGTGACTCACTTCTGAGAGTGTTCAAGACCTACTCCATCAGAGATTATATCCTGAAAATACGACACTCAAATTTTGCAGCTGGCACATCCATTGTACAGCTGACTTCATAAGCTGGCTCATCCAATTTTAGTCTAGCTAGACCACAGAACGTGCTCAAAGATCACAACTTACGAGCTCTCTCATATGGTGTTGAACGTCCCGTCTACAACACCATCCATGCATCAGACGAATGCGATCGAAATCATCATACCCCTGAAGAAACTTCCAACATTCGAAAACGGCGCTCATATGAAGACCCTGGCTAGAATCATGATTGCACCACATGTCCCTATGGTATCTCCTAACCACCTACCCAACGAAGACTTCTGCAATGCGTAGCAGAGGCATCCCAGGAGAGAATTCACACCACTTTTTTCGATCCCTCTATCTTGGCCACGCCTGGCATCGTCTAACAGCACACAGCTCACATACAGCTAAGCTTAAAAACATCCCAGATGATTAAGACGACGATTTGGTATATGACTGTCATGCCAATATACCGCATTCGAACAGAAAAAATGAGTTTTAAATACGTCTGCAGACAGGCATTTGACCAATCGAAATGCTCTGTCTAGCTCTGAAGAAGGAACACAAAACGTCTACGAGAGTTCTAATCATGGCTCCACAGGAAATTCATACGCGAGAAGACCACAAAGGACCGCAGACCACATCAAGAAAAACGGTGAGAGGAGAAGACACACAGAATAAGAATGTAGAATGCACCAGGCCTTTCTGCCAGAACTGACGTAAATCACATGTAGGCAGCAAGCGCGTTACTCTGAGACAGAGCTTATGCGATCTACATAGCTGCTAATGACCTCAGAGAGAGAGTATAACAGCCCTCTGCGGCAGTATCTTTTCCTGTTGGCCATTACACATATACCTTTCCCGGTTCACAAGTCTCCATTTCTTAACCCCAGGCACAAGTGCGCAACCAGTCTTCCATCTATCGATCTAAGATCGGAGTCAATGTTTGAGCTGAAAGTTAGGCAGAGAGCCGCTCTCGGCAACAAGATGTCAGGATCGCATCGAGCGTAGACGGCAATTTATCGACGATACGGCGAGTTTCTTTTGCGGATCGTACGCGTCTTCCAAACGTGGTTGGGTCGAAAATAAAATTATTTCTCCTTGTGCTTCTAGGACTAGAGATGGGCACATTAAGTGTATATTAAAAATACCCAAGCAATTCTCTTTGTATTTCACCTAATCCATATAAACGAGAATGGGATCGTTTTGTTCACACATAGCCTCAAGGTAACGTATCGCTCAAATTATTTTGCAGTAACTTGAATCAAGTGCTTTCATGAGAATCCCAGCAACCGGCGCCAAATTTGATAGCCAAAATACCTCAAAACTACTCTCTCAATATAAGGGAGGTTGATGTAGAGTGGAGGGTTCACCTCATCAGAATCGTGTCACACATAAATCTGTTAGATAAAGGTATGTAAAGCTGAGCTAAACAGATAATTCAAGATACAAATAAACAAAAAGCCGCACGAATCTGTAGTTGAAAATATAACAGAGATAAACAGACTAAAGCGGATCTATCAATCAATTGAGAAATCTTAAAACTACTAAACAAGGCATGCTATACCCGGTTTCTTTATATATAAATCAGAGGAACTGTCTGAGAATAAGATATGTCAAGTCCCAGCTTTCGGCATCAATTACTAACAATTGTTTCAATGCCTATCATTCAGTCTAACGATTGCGAACAAGCGGCTAGTGTTGGAGCGGTGCTCATGCCTGAACTCGAACGAATCTTCTCTGACAACATCACGACCTAAGTTGTGCAACTAGACTCAATTCTCCAGCAACTCCTATGGCCAGAGTAATTCTAGAAGCACAAGGTCTTGTCTGTAATGATCTGCCACCTCTGCTGCTCAATTGACGCATACGAGCTAGCTTACCACAATCACTCCACCGTCGATGATTCTAAGGTATTTGCATTGGTGTGTCATAAAAAGGTTCATAATCTGCCGAACATCTACGGCACTTCATGAATACTCTATATTCAAAAATACTATCTCGAACACGGCTCAGAAAAAACGCAAGATAAACAAATAGGTGCAGACGAGAGAGACTGAGTAAACGCGCGAGCGAATGAGCCGTCTACTCAAGTCACAACGCGCGCGAAGTAAGGCCGCGCCGAAAGCTCTACTCGCCAAACACAATAACGAGTCATAAGTGTAACTACTGCCCCCTAAATGTCGAGTAGTACCCAATGCAAAGCACGGTCTACGCGCGCGCGCAAACAGGAGATATACTATCTAATCGGTCTACCTTGCGTTGGCGAGTAGGAAGAGGGCGTATCAACTCTTAAAACGTCCACTCACCGTTGGCAGGAGCACCAAATGTGGTTTACCCCCTCAACGGCCCGCATAAGCACAATTCTCGACCGTACTACGCGCCGGCAGCCGTAGAGCCAATTGGCTCTACTCCTAAAGCGCGCGAGTAGAATCAATTTGTCTACTATCCTAAACACCAAGAGACCGCCCCGAGAGTGTACTTCCGAGGATGATGAGAGAGCAGACCGATTAACGTAGGTACATACAAGATAGAAACTGACCCGAAAAGCACAGCAACCCATCTGCCTCTTGGTGACCCCAATCCCGAGAATGGATTCATCTATCCTCATTCTTCGCGCGCCGATCAACAGTCTATGAGATTCAAGCTACACGACAAGAAGCGAGGGAGTGAAACTCAGGAGTAAACACAGAACCATCAATAAACAGCAACGATTTAACCGACACCCAATGTGCCTCCAATCAATACAGGAGAGGTGTCGAGCTCCCAAGGTTCACTGACTGCCGTTGGAAAGGCAATTTCAAATAAAGTCGAAAACGCTTAGTCACTAAAACAGAGCCCACGGAGACCGGGCTAAAGGCCCACTTTCGTTATAGATACCGAATAAAGCCAACACCTAGACAGTAGACTCTACCTTCAATAGAAGATAAATAACAAGGTCTCTAAAAGACAATGTAAGAGTTTTACAATATAAACACTAAAGACGCGCAACATATGGAAACTTTCCCCGAACGATAGATTCCGACCAAGCAAACGGAAAGCAAAACCCCTAGGAGAGTATATAGAGGAAGTCTAAGCTGAAGAACAGGGGACCAAATTAGACCCCTAGGGCAAGCTCTGCAACTAGAAATCTTATGAACTTATTAGGCGCTGCAACAGATCCTCTACGGGTCACTTCGACTGTCTGCTGCTTTTTTAGCTAAGTCTGTTCTTAATTCAATTCCTTGCAAAACTTTGTAACGTGTTCTTCAAATTAAATAAACCTCTGTGCAACTTTCATTGATATCTCATTATCTGTGTTCTTTTGTTTCTCATCGAGTTTCCCGGCAGACACATTCCCAGATCTTCAGAGAGGGAAATGGGGTATAGCCTTATGTTGAGTTCCTTATTTTCGCAGCACAGGCATAGATACGAAAAGTGAATGGGAAGACTTTGAGTTTGCTCACAGCTGTACCGCTAGACGATGTGAGGGAATCTGACGGATTCTCTATCAAATCACGACAGACTGAGACAATAGACCATGCGAGGATCCTGAAATAGCGTGCGTGATGTGTGCAGTCTCTTGCTAGCAATGGAGTGAAACGTATACAACGACAACTCTGTAACAACCCCTCAAAGAGATACTCCTAGCGTATTGGAGCTGATGGTCCATTTCTCTATTCAATGTCGCAAGGGATGGTTTAGTCGATCACTCGGAAGCGTCGGACCGGAGGCATGACTCGATTCAAAACCACGCCTCGAGAGAATGGAAATCAGTTCATGCAAAACTCAAGAGGATCACACTTAAGCACAGTGGTGAGTATCGTAATTCGCGCGGGAAGGTAACCAATGTCTCGTCCCGGCACGTATCAAGCTCTTCTCGTGAAGCTGTGAACTCATAATGAAATAATCATGTGAATTTTTGGCTCTCGATCGCGACTTCCTCCACCTAAACGCGATGCTGGGAACACCCTGGCTAAATTGATTCAAGTGCGGATCCACCAACGACATACCACATGTGTCTCAATTCCAGACTCCAACCGAATTCAGACCATCTGGGGAATCATTAATAATCTCGCAAGTTGCTTCACGGCGGAGTTTAAAACGAAAAGCCCTCCAATATGCAACTGTCACCGAAAATAAAGAAATAAACCAAGAAGTAGAACGCACAAACCATCGCGAACACAAAAGGACGATGACATAGAACTTTTGGCACAGAGCACACGTGCACGTCGCTAGAGGTCTTTGGAGACGGAGAACCTAGCCTACTTGCGAATCCCAGATGATCTCCCGGTGTGTCTGAATGAGGCAACCCGACTCAACTGGCGTCGCAGATCGGGCAAGTCTTAGCGAGCGCTTGAAGACCGAGCTTATAGCCTGTCGAAAAGAACTGCACACTTCGCGGGGTCACGGAGAATATCATGGAAATCGATATCGCGGGTCAAAGTTCAATGTACTAAACGTTGACCACGACATACAATACCTGTTCGAACAAAGAGATGTCAAAGAGATTGGAAAGAGTAGACTGCACGAGCCATAACGCGTGTCAGACAGCGAGTCGAAAAGACGCCACGAGAAGTGAGCTATCTCGTAAAGAGGCAAGTTTAGTCGTATATCCAGGTTGGATCTACTACCAGTGTTCGTCACAAAGGAAAGACAAAAATATCGCAATAAGTGGTGCGTGTGTTGTTTGACGTCGCCCTTACCGATCTCCAAGAAGGCGTCCAAAAAACTTCCCCAAATTCCAACATCCGATCGACTCGTCGAGCAACTGCTGGATAACTCCTAATCCTTTCATGGATGCATTCTCCGAGTACATGATCAGTGAATGAAGCCGGATCTTATCCAAAGAGAAATCCGCGTGCATAACTAATCTGCGGTACCTATGCTATCGAGTAATGTCGTTCGGACTAGAAGAAATCGTCGCGCACGGCAACCACTTATCTACGACTCGGTTCACCGAGCGATATCCATCGGGACCTTAATCTCGGTAATACACAATGAAGGTGTGTCACATTGATGACATGCTCGTAAAAATCCGCAGATCACGACCTTCATATTCCAACCCCCTCTCATCAACAATGTATGAAAGGCTGAAATACATCAGCGCATGAAGCTATAAAACTCAACTTCCGCTAAGAGATTTAGGAGTTTACACCGCTAGCAGAAAGAGGGCGTCCATGAAGTCTGAATCGAGGAACGCTCCATCACCCTTCTGAGGGATCCGACACAGAGAGTCCTAAAATTAGATCAAATCCAGAGCGCGACTCACGATTCGATAATGCAGGATCAGCTCGGCAAAAACAAATAAACGCATATAGGAACAGATTGACTACACCACGGAAGAGACGCGTATTGTCACACTCTAAGTCTAGTTTATTCGTGATCCAAAAAATGTGCTTACCTTTGCAGTATACATAACGAAGAGAAACAAAAAATTGAGAGTGGAAACACGCGAAATGATCAGCGCAGCAAACTTTTTCCAACAGTTTGAAGTCACCTTACTTGCCATTTTCACCGCAGTGACTTATGCCATGAATGGGTTGGGGTGAGCAGTCTAGGGTATCTGACCTTGCCCGGTAGAAGGTCGGCACAAGCCTTTTGTTCAACGAGTTCATCCACTCTCCTGTCGATTTATTATCGCACTCCTGCCAACATACACGAATGTCTCTGTCTAGGAGTCGGCTGATCCCCTCATCTTCTTCGATTGAAGACACGCTTTTATAACAAGCTCGAGGAAACCTATCTTATTTAGCTAGCAAGTGACCTAGGATCTGATTCGCAGAAAACGGATATGCCCGGCGATATCGATGAGGAAAACACTGGCGACTAGCGGTGAGTTGAGGTAGCACTAGCGCGTACTTAGTGTCATCCTCACTCCCTGACAAGACCGATTTCCTCTGCACATCCCAGCGGAGTCCTGCAGCACAAGCAGACAGAATATATGGGAGGATTTGAAAAGCCCAGTCGATATGAGGAACATTAGGAGTATACACCGGAAACCATGTCTGTGCAAAATATAAGTTACAGTTGCGCCGTATTCTAGGCGACGGACTTCGCTTCAACTAAGTAGCCGCACTATGAATTGGACTCAAACATGGAACCCTGTAGTCGATGTCATCTTGCAAACGAGTGTTCCTGGGTCGGAGCCGACTCACGTACCAACCAGCGAAGTGTGTGAGAGTACATCGCTGATGTTCCAGCGCGATTCAACAACGAGCCGAGTACGAAGCCTTGATCGCAGGACTTGCGATCTACGCATCTCGGGTTAATATGATACGGGTGGATGTTCATGGCTTACTGCGATTCTTTCAGCTGCGGCGAGCCAGTACAGGGCGAGAACGAACCAGAGACGTGAGAGGAGGGAATCTTAAGCCTAAAACTGCAGTACAACTTTGTCTCGGAACTTGGATCAGTTGCCTCTCACGCGGAATCCCCAGGGCGGAAACGCCCGGCGCGACGCCTTGCGCTAGCATCCAGTTTCGATCCCGCTGAAGGAGGGTGGATTCCATGGAATCATAGACCATTGAGCATAGGCCCTGCCCATGCGTCATAACTGAGTCGAATTGCCCATGATATAGCATTCATGAAAACAACACCCCATATGTACGAGATCTGACGTCCAAATACGATCAGAAACCATGGATGGACCGAGCTGCCATAGCATCGCGACGAACCTACCCGGCGAAAGTGGCCGCAGAAAGATCAAGGGGCCACGAGGGGTGGGGCGGGGGGGGGGCGGGGGGGGGCCGCAGCAGGTACGGTTATGGTCAATAGCGACTCTGACAAATAAGATTCCCGCGCCACTCATGGAGCCTGTGTCGAGATATCATAAGCCACAGATATAATTATAAAGAGGTGCAACATGCCGCCTCTGTCATCCACGCAGTAATTCAACGCACGAAAAGACACGAATTACCGTCGAATTAAGATATGAAGCCCCTACTGGGCATCACATCAACAGGCCAACGATGATCGAAATTGCGGCAAATGATCTGTAAAAACCGAATGGTGCAAAAATTCCACAGCACAGTTCCCACACCATCCATGAGAGCTGCTGGGGTAAGTCTTTAGTCCCTCTAATCTCTAAGACCACTCATTGTATCTTCCATCGAGGAGGTCTCGCGGACGTAGTTGTATGATCCAATCCAGGGTCTCCTTCCTAACGAATAAAGACTATCTTGGTATCCAACCTGATTAATCCTCATATAGTGGTGGCTCGAGCATGTACGTACCGTAAGACACATGTTCGAGAGATACAGCCATAAGTATGGCCAAGACGAAGATCGTGTGAAGAACTATGCAAAACACTGGGTCCATCGCACAACTCGATAACGTAGAAGATCCACGCATTGATGCATAGTTCATTTCAGGAAAACCAGGTTGGAAGGCCGCACTTTGAGTCAAAAGATGAGAAGATATCGGTCACCAAGTCGAAGTCAAGGAAACACGCGAGGTATGTGCCAAGCCGAACAGTCCCAAACCTAGTATCTGATACATCTGCACGCCATTAGAAGAACACGAGTTATGGCAAATTTGTAAATTGGCGGGGCTTTTCGCCTAGGACACTTATATGAAAGGGAAGATGGTACCAAGCAACTCGAGGAGACATCTTGACTACGATTAGCACAATCCCTTGAAGCGAAACGGGAAGAAATTCTTCATTTGCCCTGACTCCGCGGCAGAATGCAGTGAATCCGCTGCAAACATTACCAGACGTGTTCGGCACGGGATAACGTCCAAAATTAGCTACTCAGAACTACCAAATATATAATCACCTCAAATGTTGCTTGCTAAGCCTTCGTCGACTTCTGATCAGACAAGAAATTCGAGCCACAGGCCCTTGAACGAACGCAAAACTACCGGCATCATGTCGAGTACAACGTATCGTACATCTGCTCAGAATGCTACTCGCTAACCGAGCATGATCAAAACATAAGGGCGAAATGAGGTCTCGATCGGAAATGTTCTGTGCTGGAGTGTTTTTGAGACGATTAATGTCAACAGCGGACTTCCGGTGTCAATTACGCACGCGTGTCAGCTTCGCAATCACCGATCTTAGTTCGACGATGAGAGGAATCGTTATGGTGGTCTTGTCAAGACCCTTGGTATCATCTTCTGTGAAGCTGATCTCATGTTTTTCGTCTGTTTGATCATTGGCGCTGCTGCTTCCCCATTTTTGTGAGGTGAGTGTCTTGCGCTCATACTCTTTGCATTGACCGAACTGAATCTTTGTGCAGGTTGGAGACCTCCATGATTACGTTGATGATGCGGCAAGGTGGGGGTGTTCGTCCGCGCCCTTGTTCATTTCTGGTCGTCGCGTGCCTCGCTTGGGAGTTTCTGGTCATCGTTTGTGTCGCGTCTTGTTAGGGGTTTTTTGTCTTTGTGGCGTTCCCTGCTCTCTTGGACATTTCGGAAACGTTCACCTTCGTTTTTTTGAGCTTTGTCGATTGTTGCTCTTTGATGTCGAGTCTCGATCACAGCGGTAATTGGTTTAACAGCATTTCCTGCAAGTGGCGGCATTCGTCTGTGTTGTGAGTTGTTGACTTGTGGTAGCTACAATACGTCCGAGTGTCATCTGAGCCACGATTTTCACGAGCTCGTTGCTGGCGGGGGCGATTGGCTAGTTGATAGGTTCCGGCCTTTTTGTTCCTGCTGTCTTTGTACGCCCTGTCGTAGTGTTGCCGAGGCTCGTGGTGTTCATCTGGTCCTTTTCTTTGAGATGATTTTTTTGATAGTTGCGTATTTTTTTGGCGATGGCGGCTTGTCTCTTCGATTTCAATGAAGGTCACTGCTCGATGGAGTGCGTCTCTAAGGATTGTGCTTTATTTTTTAGGAGCTCTTTTTGAAATGGTGATTCGTGCCAGACACCGTTCCGCAGTGCCAGAATTGCTGCTCGTCGAGTATGGTGATGCGAGATAAGATGGCTCGAAATTTTTCAATGACGAGCGAAGCGTCTCCGTGGGTCCTTGCGCTAGTGTCCATAAGTCGGCGTTAGACGCGCTCTGCTGTATGAACATGGAGTATGCTTGAGGAAGGCTGTTGAGAGTTGATTGTAATTGTCGATGGAATTGGCCTCCAGTCTTGAGAACCAACCAAGAGCAAGTCCGCTCAGATTTTCCACGAATAGCTGGCAGAGACCCGGCATCGCGTCTCTCTGTGTGAAAAATTCGCTCTTCCATTGCGATGCTGAAGGCGGTGAGGTACTCCCTTGGGTCGGGACGTTCCGTTGTAAGTAGGGAGTTTGATTTTTCCTGGGTGCCGAACAGGGATGCTGAGAAGACGAGGCGAGAATGGCGTATTTTGGGTTTCGCGAAGTACACGATCAATCTCTGGTGCTGCGCTGGTTGCCTGGTGAACCTTGGAAGTCATGTATTGAAGTTGAGCTTCATTTCTTCGATTGCTTCGTCTCTGTGTTGATCTCGCTGTTGGTGTTTTGTGGACAGTTGAAGATTTGGACATGCTGATCTGGGCGCTGCTGTCGGGGTTGGCGATCGGGGTCTGCATGTCGTTGATTTGAACTTGACACTGCTGTTGTTGTCTGGTTGCCTGTGCTGGTAGGTCGCTGATGTATACTTGGCGCTGTTGTACTGGTTCTGGTCCAGTAGTCTGTGCTGGCAGGTCGCTGATGTATACTTGGCGCTGCTGTACTGGTTCTGGTCCAGTGGTCTGTGCTGGCAGGTCGCTGATGTAGACTTGGCGCTGCTGTACTGGTTCTGGTCAGTGGTCTGTGCTGGCAGGTCGCTGATGTATACTTGGCGCTGCTATACTGGTTCTGCTCCAGTGGTCTGTGCTGGCAGGTCGCTGATGTAGACTTGGCGCTGCTGTACTGGTTCTGCTCCAGTGGTCTGTGCTGGCAGGTCGTTGATGTTAACTTGGCGCTGATGTGCCGGTCCTGTGATAGGTGTGGCATGTCGTCAAAGAGAACTCGTTGAAGTCGTGGGTGATATCAACTTGTCGTGACCTAGATACACCGGTTTCAACGGACTGGAGCTCATTGATGCGATTATTGCACGTGAGTTGGGAATGCGCGAGGTCGTCCAAACGAGAAGCTAGTTCCACGGGCTAGTTCGTCGATCCTTCCAAGGAGAGTCTGGAAGATCATGGAGATGTCCGGCTGGTTAGAGTACATCTCCGTGCTGGATGGTTGTGGCGGAGCTGTCACACGCGTCGTGTTGTCTGCCGTGATGCCCGAGGTCGTCACCGCTGCTGGTTGGCCGAGGTCGTCGGCGCTGCTGGTTGGTCCGGGTCGTCACCACTGCTGGTTGGCCCGAAGGTCGTCACCGCTGCTGGTTGGCCGAGGTCGTCACCTGCTGCTGGTTGGCCAAGGTCGTCACCGCTGCTGGTTGGCCCGAGGTCGTCACGCTGCTGGTTGGCCGAGGTCGTCACCGCTGTTAGTTGGCCCGAGGTCGTCACCGCTGCTGGTTGGCCGAGGTCGTCAGCGCTGCTGGTTGGCCCGAGGTCGTCACTGCTGCTGGTTGGCCGAGGTCATCACCAGAACGTCGTGTTGTCAGCTGGTCGCATGGCTCGTCATCCCGGATTGGCGGTGATTGCAGAAGTCAACGGTATCAGATTGCGCTGAGGTTCTGTGATCGCGAGCCTGTCTGAAGTAAAGAAGATCCTGCCCCACGGTGGGCGCCAATTGTTGAATCCATATCTCGATCATGATGTAATATTATAAAAAGATGTAAAGGGTGGAGATTTCCGTATTAATGATCAAGAAATACAAGCTCGTCATTACAAGAACTAAGATGCTCGTCTAAAACAATACTAAACTAAATACTTTCGTAATTTGGTCTCTGGTGTTATGACGAGCTCGTTTAGTGCCCGAGGTCGTCCTAGACTTTGGTGGTGGTTTTTGGAGGCAGTGTCTCCTTTCTGTACGTTTCTGTACTTTCTGACTCCCCTTTCAATGGGTCTGGCACACTCATTTTATAGTAAAATACTTTTGTCTTCTAGCGAAATCACCATTTGTTGTTTTAACGGGACATGCCTGATTTTGGGCTTAGCTCTTAATGGGCTCGTGCTAAGCCATCTCCACACGTATGCCATTCCTTCGTCCACGTCTATCCAAAAGTTTCCTCCTAAACCATATATAAATCATAATTAAAAAAGAAATGTGTGTGTCTGAAAGTATAAACCTTTGATTTTCTTGAGAATTTTGGTCATGCTCTTGTGCCACTCGGGAGAGCTAGTGTTCACTTTGAACCCACAAGTCTGCAAGTTTGAACCATAATCCGCAAGAATTATCAATACATGAAGTGAACACATGACTGATATGTAAAGATAGATTGAAACGGACCAGCCTTGTTGTCGAACGATTTGTGGAGAAAATGCGTGTCATCTTTTTATGAACTCGAGAAGAAAACTATATTGAGTTGGATGAACTGAAAGGTTTTTGTTTTCCTTTGCAAAATGAACGAGAGTGGTGTTATATATTTATATTGGTTTCGGTAATCAATACTGGATTTTTAAATCTATACCAATATGGTAACCATATCATAATGGGTTTTATATTTGGAATTAGTGTCGTTAATGGTACAATATTTGCTTTCCTTAATGTGGCATACAAATTCTTTAGTGATATCTAAACTATTAAAACCTGAAGTACATTTAGTACTTAAACCTAACATTTCCTAAATAATTACCATTGAATATCACTGATATTATCTCTGCTCCAACACTAATTTTTAATAAGAAAAATATAAATCTGGGCTAAGCCCATTAACAACATTTATATAGAATTGAATACTTCATAAAAAAGTGAATATGTATTATTCAAAAAATTAATAATAAAAAAAATTATACATATATATAGTATTAATTAGTTTTATTTTATTCATATTCATATAAACTACCAACTATATTTGAACAATAAAAAAAATAATGTAATAATTTTTTATTATAATCTGAACTTATTCATTTACAATAACAAAATTATGTAACTTTCCATAAAAATTTAATGACTAAAATACATACTAATATTTATTAAAAATGGTTATATATACAAACAAATACAATATATTATCATTTGTAAGATATATATATTTAATAAGAATAACTAATGTAATTTATAAATTAAAAAAAAATTAATCACCATATAATACATATATACAATTAGGTCTAGGACGGATCAAATATCTAGGGTATTCTAGGATATACGGATTTAGATATGCATTTGTCAGATTCATAAAATTGGTTATCCAGATTCGGATATTTGGGGTTAGAATATTCATACTAAAATCCAAATACACATAGACATCCGAACCTGTTTTTTAATTTAAAATAAATTAAAAACTAACTATTAACCATATATTTAGTCTATTTAAAATTATTATTAAAAAACTTAAGAATCATTAAAATTTAATAAAATTAAAATTTAGTTATTTTATATAAAAAATATATAATATACATAGATAACTATAATTAAATTTTAAATATTTAATATCTGGATCTGAATATCAGACTTAAAATTTTGCTATCCAAATTTATAATTGGATCAATCGAATCCGTAAAATTATTATCATGATCCATGAATATCCGTTTTTCGAAGAGGATAAGATCCCGAGTCGGGTAACATATATTGAATATTAAGTTCAAGTCATATATACAATTATATCAAAGAAATTGCTTAAAATATTAGATATTCACAAAAATAACATATGCGCGGACGCGCGGGTCAAAGGCTAGTACAAATTAGGACGCACGTCTCTCTCTATCTTGATATCTTTTAAAAAATACACATTTTTGCATACATAAGGGCTGGGCATAAGAACTAGGACCAAATTCCCAAACTGGTATCAGTATAATTTGGTTCGATTTAGTTTTAGATGACGCAACATATTTAATAGTTCCTGCACATTGTTATTTGTAGGTATTGATTTGATTTGTTATTATTTGATAATTGATACCCGATCAGGTATTCGATCTAAGTATCTGAATGACAATTTTTTTAATATAATTATTTTTGAATATATGGATAAACGTTTGGACAAATCTTCTAAATAGCTAGTATTTTAATTTTTTTCTTTTAATAACTTCCAAGGACAAAAGTCCCAAAACTAGCATTCATCAATGGGTAAAAAGATAATTCTAGCATTATTTAAAATTTATTTATTTATTAAATATATAAAAATAAATTAAAAAACCAAAAATTACATAATCAGTAATGTTTTTTTCTAAAAAATGCATAGAACTCAAATCAAAAAGATATCATACACATTCATATAGGTTTTCTTAAATTTATTTTAATAAAAATAATTTTTCCAAAACATAATGTAAAAAAATAGAAAATAATTTTTGAAAGAATATTTGGAAACATCTCTATAATATTATTTGAGAAATGAGTTTCATACGTATTACGTTAACGTTAACTTTTATAATGGTTTGATTACATTGATATTCCTTAATGAATTGAATTAATTATTATAATTGCTACTATTGATATTTATATTTCTTCTTTTTATTAAAAAATATTTGAGAAGTGAGTTTTCTACATGTCGCTCTCACGTTAACTCTCACGATGGTTAATTATAGTGATGCTATTAATGAACTGAATTAATTATTATCATTGCTATTATTGATATTTATATTTTTTTTTTCTTTATTTTTAAAAATTGTAACATGTGATTTAATAGATTTTCTTCACGTAAGTTCCATGTATAATTATTATAATGTGAGTAACTTTCAGAAAGCAGTTTTTTTTAATATTTACATATTTACTCATACATTAAATAATTATCTTATATTTAGATATTTTCTTAATAGAAAAATACATTTAAGTTAGTAAAGTTAGAAGAAACTACGGTTAGTTAGTACACACATTAAACAAAACCAGTTTAAATATTTTGTTTTTGATGTGATGTCACTTCGTGTTATGTAATTTTTACCAATGATAAACTTAAAAGATGAATTGTTTTCACTTATTGGATTTTGTTACTTTATAAACTATTAAATTATTAGTAGGTTTAAATAAAATTTTAAAAACAAGTAATTGAAAAGTTACTAAAAATAGTATATTACAAACATAATTAACAACATAAATTAAATTAATTAACTATACCAAATTTAAGCCACAGAAAAATTGCAAAATTAAATACGCATGGCCAAATTGATTTTTTTTTTGCAAAAATAAAACACCAATAACTAAACAATACATAAATAAAAACAGTAATTAAAATATCAAAAATACAAAAAATAAAATTACTAATAAAATAATTAAATAATTAAATAATTATATATTAGGTTCTTTGTAAATATCCAAGTCTGCATATGTTGTGCAGATAAGTCATCTAGTTTTAGTTGAATTTTTTTTTTTGAGATGAAGTACGATTATTTAATTTTTTTGGAACAAAACATGTTTTGAGACTATTTGAAGTTAAATTCTCTAAACGTCTGATAGTCTGAATATATTTTAATTTATTTTAGTTTTAATTGAAATTTTGGTACTTCAAAATTTTACTGGTAATTTAATTTTTTGACGTTTGAATATATTTTGAGATTTTAATATATTTTGAAAATTTTAGATAGTAAATGTCTGAACTAAAATATGTCTAAATTTTGTGGATATTTTATTGATTCTGAAAATAGAACGGAATCAACCCAGAAATCTAAAGAACCAAATCTTCTTAAAATCTTTATGTTTTAAAACTGTTAATTTTTTTGTTTAAAATAGAGTAACTTTTTGAATCAACTTGATTTTGGTCTTGAATAAAAATTCATATAATTTAATAGAATAGAAAATCCGTAAAATCTGATTAAGGCGCGTGTTACGGGCTAATCGCAGGCCCAATGTAGAAGTACCCCACCTGGTAACATTATACTCATGAACCCATTAACACTATCGGCCCATTATAGTTCACTGTGGTATTCAAGGTTTAGCTAGAGTCCTTTGTTTCAAAGTTTCAAACCTTTGGTACATCGACCAAGCGAAGATCCGAAGCTTTACTGGAGAATCCAAAAACAGCTTCTGCCATCGCAATCTCTTCCGCTAATGCTTTGCTGAAATGGGTTTCGGTGCGATTAGATCGATTCTCCGTCCATTATCAAGAACCCTAGTTTCGCGTGTCGCCACTAGCTGCGCGTCCACGCCGGCGATCCCGGCTGCGAAAACCCCGAGTTAAGCTCCTTCTTCGGTGGATCGAGGTTGCCATGGATTCCATTGGCTAACCATTTTCATAGCTTAAGCTTAACTTATACTCGGCTTCCGAAGAGACGACCCATGACTCATCCCAAGAAGAAAAGATTCAAACTTAAACCCTCCAGGTTTGTCTTTATTCATTTGTTAGTCTTCTGGGTCTTTGTAGTTGCGCTTAAAGTTTGACGCTTTGTTGAATGCTGTGTGCTTGAAGTCGAGTTAAGTAGGGTTTAGTATGAATCTTGTGTCTGTTAAATCTGAACTTGAGAGTGTTCTTACTGAATAAGTGATATGTGACAGAGAATGTATTGTTTGGATGGATAACAGATTTGAGGTAAATGCAGGGCCTTATGCATATGTTCAGTATACTCCAGGCGAGCCAATTGCTTCAAACAATCCCAACAAGGGTAGTCTCAAAAAGAAGGAATGCTAAGAAACGCATTGGCCAGCGCCGTGCTTTCATACTGGTATCCTGTGCTTTCTTTCAAGTCTTTTGGGTGATTGTTGGAATCACACTTCATAGATTGTATCTCTGTTTTGTCCCATTTCTTGGCAAAAACAATCTGCTATGTTTTTTATCATTGTTTTTTACAATGAGTAAGGTGGTTTTCTAATGAGATAGTCTTCCTGAATTGAAATACTTTTAACAGTCTGAGAAAAAGAAGAGGCAAGCGCTGGTGCAAGAGGCGAAGAGGAAGAAGAGAATCAAGGAAGTGGAACGTAAGATGGCTAAAGTCGCAAGGGAGCGAGCTTGGGAGGAAAGGCTGGCTGAGCTTCAGCGACTCGAAGAAGAGAAGAAGAAATCAATGTCTTCTTGAATTGCTTTCATTCAACCAAAAACATAGAATAAATCTCTTGAGTTAGGTTTTGCTCCTACTCTTTGTTGTGTTGGCGAGTAAAATCTCGCTCTTGTTCTCTACAGTTTTGTAAGAACCAAGAGTTGCTTGACGTTTCTGGTCTTTATAATCAATCATGTGTTTCTTGTTTCAACTTGGCAAGAGTCTTTTATTCACGGCAATTGAAAGAAACTGAAAACATAACTAGAGATTGTTACGTACATTCAAAATCTCAACTCCTTGTAATAATGTCTCTCTTTGGTTTTTCATCTCTAACATCAGATCAAGCATCATGAGTGACAAGCTTAGTGGAAGAGAAGAGGATCAAGACCAACGGGATTTGGTTAAACGTGGCCGAGAAAGGAGACGAAGGAGGGCCTTTGGTTCTATTACTCCAATGGCTTCCCTGAGACATGGTTCTCGTGGTGGCTCCAGATCTCATAGGCTACGGTGACTCTGATATTCTACCAAGCTATGAGTCCTTATACTGTGAGCCACCTCGTCGATGTCATCGGTTTGCTTGATCACTAAGGCACTGCTCAGGTTAAACTGATCATCTTCTGAGAACCTAACAATTAGATATAATAGAGATTACTTTTTTTTTGTTTCTTACTGTTAATAGGCATTTGTGGCCAGCATAGGTTGGACTCTATGCTGGTTTAGACCAGACAGAGTCATAGGTTTTATAAGTCTATCTGTTCCATTTTCTCCAAGAGATCCAAATCTCAGACCTTTCAGAGTTCTCCCAAAAATTTTTGGAGATGGGTTATATACATCTCTCAGTTTCAGGTAAATTTTAAGATTTGTTGTGTTTCCATTATCGTCGTCTGATTTAATGCCTTGATTTAAAAGAAACCTGGAAGAGCTGAGGCTGCATTTGCCAAGCATGATTGTAAGACAGTTATGAAGAAGTTCTTGCTAACAACGAGAACAGATTTCATGGTGGCTCCTCCTGGTACAGAGATCATCGATGATCTTGAGATTCCATCACTGATTCCAGAGTGGATAACCGAAGAAGAGATTCAGGTTTATGCAGACAAGTTTCAGAGGTCTGGATTCACTGGCCCGTTGAATTACTATAGAGCCATGGATCTGTAAGTTTTCAAATCTGTCGATAAGAGTTTCCTTGTTAGCAGCTATGTGAAATTGAGCAAATTTCAGGAACTGGGAGATATTGGCGCCGTGGGAAGGCTCCAAGATCCTTGTTCCGACAAAGTTTATTGCCGGAGACAAAGGTATCGGAGCTAATGAGACAATGGAGTATGTGAAAGGAGAGATGTTCAAGAGGATTTGACCTAATCTTGAGGTTGTTGTTATTGAGGATAGTCATCATTTTATACAGCAAGAGAAGTCTAAACAAGTCTCGGAGGAGATTCTTTCCTTCTTCAACAAGTTAAACACAACATAGTAAACATCGTGCCGTTTATAGAGAAACTATAATGCTAGGATACTTTAACTACTAACCTGTATCCGTGTATCCAATAAAGAAGCCGAGTGTGATCCTGGCAAAATTAAGTAAAGACAGATCTAATAGTCTATATTATGTCCTTGTTAAAGAAATGTAGTAGCATTTTCTTTTAGAGAAAATTACTAGAATAGCATAGATTAAATGTTATATGATTAGAATAGTTTTTTAAAAATTACTTAAATGTTTATGGATCCTTAGTAAATTACAATAAAGACATTTGTTTAGTTTTTTTAATTGAGATTATTTTTAATTAACAAATCCACGTTACAAATATGTGTATACACGTTATTAATTTTTGTGATCAAAAGAAAGAGAAGACAATCAACCGTCATAATTCCGGTGTTACAAAAAAAAATACAACTTTCTTTCTTCATTGCTTAAACCCTAACTGTTTAGTCGACATTGTTGTTTATCGTCTCGAACTATATATTATGTTTGTGGCTGATTTATTTTCTATTGCGTCTGAGTTATAAATGCAATTGTGGCCTGAGTTAGTTTTCTATTGTGACTGATTTATATATGTGTTTTAAGATCAAATGGATGTTTCTGAAGATCAAGTACGAGATTACCCTCCCAAGACTTTACGCTGAAGGGGCTTCTAATCTAGAAAATAAAGAGATTAATCACAATATCCATACGGGAGAATTCAATTATGTTAGAGAAGCAATAGGACGAGATGTGTGGGAACACCTGAAGAAGTTTCCTATTGGAATAATTTCTTGGCTACCTGAACATTAAAGCGTGTAGTCTGGTAGGACTATACACTATCTACTATGTAGACAACTAGAGTACATAAGAAAGAGATTTAGAGTCTCGTTGGTGATCAACCTATCATGTTTAGCTTACACGAATTTGGTGAGATGACTGGGTTAAACACAAATCCATGCCAACAAGAAAGTTTTGAACCTGACCAATACAAAGCATTTGGGAGGAGTTGAATATGCCGCTTTGGATGGGACCCAATTACATGAACTGAGGGAAACATTAGAGTTCTCTCCGGCCTGGAGTTTCAAAAAATGTAAATGGCTATGGCTGTTACTTTTTCAAGCCTTGGGACTTTATGCTTTGCATCATAATTCTAGGATACCATTTGAAAGTGCAAAAAGAGTATTCGACTATGAAGCCAAGATGATGTATCCATGGGGTCGGACTACATATGAAGTTCTTGTTGACTCTATTAAGATGTTGAATCCACAAGGAATGTCATACATCATAAGCGGCCTGAAGGACGTGTTATTGGTTTGGGCGTATGAATATGTCACTTGCTTTGGAGAGCGTTTTGGGAGAGTGGTCGATGAGAAAGAAGTTCCACTTTTTCGATGGGGTGGAAAGCGTACAATTTCAAATTTTGCTACTATCATCTCTGAGGAGATCATATATCATGGTGAGGTAAGTTTTTATACTGAGTTATAATTTATTTGGTGGCTGAGTTATGAGTATTTGATGGTTGAGTTATTATGTAGTAGATGGCTGACTTATTCGTTTTTGATGGCCAAGTTAGTAAGTATTTGGTGGTTGAGTTATGAGTTATTTGTTGACTGAGTTATGAGTTATTGTTGCATGTGCGTGTGTGGAAAATAGTTATGAAGAACTCTGTACAAGAGATGTTTCTCAGTGGCCGGGTGAAGCAGATGACCCAAACACATTAACTTGATAACAAACATACATGCATAGAGGTTTGTTAGAGGTTTTTGGGAAGTGCAGAGGAATGAGAAGAAGAAAAAATGGAGGCTGGAGTTTCGTTAGAGGATGAGCCACCCACTAAAAAGTAGAACAAAGTTAATAAACAGAAGGAAGTGAATACGAGTGAGGGTGAAGCTGCTGCAAAGGGAAATTGTGCTAGCGAGGAGGAAGGTACGGAAGATATGAGGAACAATGCAGCTCTGAGGAGCATAATGAGTACTCTGGAGAGTATTGCCAAAAAATTAGAGAACTATGATGATATATTTGAAACGTTTGACTCGCGGTTAACCGCCTATAATTCCAACTTTATTGAGTTATCCCAAAACATGTAAAATATGGATTATTTGAACATTGCTTGTATAGTCAAAGTTGCAGTAGGTGAGCATCTGAAAGTTCTGGGGGTAGGGGAAAGTGCTGAAAACTATGGTTACCTATCAAAGGTTCCCGAACAATCTTTTTTGTTGCCATCACCTCCGCATAATTAACCGCAAAAGTCTGTCAATAGTCCAACTTTAGATAAGACCCTTGGTAAAGGTTTGGGGGCGAAAAAGACTTTGGCAGAGGAGCTTGCTAAGGCTACATCGGTGAAAAAGAATTTGGTAGTGGCGGTGCAACAACTAGTTAGGATACTGATCTTGATTTCGTTACTATTACTCCTGCTAAGGACCTAACCTATGGACGCGGCTGGAAAAAGGGCGTATTTCTAACTGAACTTTTTGTGTCGTGCTTATTCCATCACGTACTTTACAACCGTGCAGATTTCATAACAAACTTATTAAAAATTTAAAATTACCATACGAACTTTTAAAATCGTGCAAAAATAATGTTGACGATAACGGTGGTTAGTTAACCGTTTAATCAGGTGACTAGATTGCTGACATAGAAATTCTAATTAAATGACGTCGTTTTAAGGAAATATTGTAAAATTAAAATTTTGTAGTTTACAAGAACCGAACCCACGTACTCTAACCTTTATTAAAATCTCCAAACCACCCGACCACCAAAACTTCCTTGGTAACCTTAGTATAAACATTGTATATATTACAAAACATAAAAAGATCTTAAAAATAAAAATGCAACAAACCGGGTTTCAAACTCTGGCCAAAGATACTGAACTCTTGAATGCTTAAACCACTTGACTAACGTGTTTTATCTGTCTTAAGATGAAATTTATTTATATTTTATATGCAATTCATCACAACATTTTCACGGCCTTTGAACATTATTAACAAGAATTTATCAATCCGTTTCAAGTAGAAAATAACGTTCAATTAATTAAAACATTAAATGCCTGACCCAAAAAAAACAACAACCAAATGTTAAACATGAAACAAGCCTTCAAAGCATTACATATCTTAAAAACAAAATAAAAATTCTTCCTCTTCATGCTTCTTTCTAAAGCTCCAAACCATCCTTCATTAGATATCTTTCACCCACCAACTAAAAGCATACATGCTTGTCATCTACAAGCTGACCCATCTTCCTTTAAAAGAACCACCATAAGAGCTTAACTTAGTTCATGCTAAAATCCAGAAATCAAATGCTAAAACATATTAATAACCTTATAACAATTTAGTGTTGTGTCGATTGACTTGGTCCATCTCTAAAATCCAAGTATCTCCTTCGTTTGTGTTTGTGGAGTCATAACCATTTTCTCTGGTGCTTTAACTCTTCCTCTTTATTTGCTTCAAGAACTTTTGCACCCCAATATTCTTACATTTTGCTGCGTTGTGTCCAACAATACCACAACGACTACAATGCATTATCCCTTTTTCTTCTTCCAATCTTCTTTTTAGGAGATTCATGCTTTCTTTTCTTTCTCTTTGGATTTGGTTTCCTTCCTTTCCTATTCTCTACCTCTTCAATAAAATTAGCAGGTGGCTTAACAACACAACCAAGTTTCTACCAAAACTGCATACCGGTAACTGGATGTATAGAGTCACTATATATTTGTTGCTGCCGTGAGTTAGCCCGTAGTTGAGCTTCTTATCCGCAATAACCCGTAATGCATGACGACATGGAAGTCCACTCATTTCCCATTTCCGACAAGAACATGTCATCCTCATCAAGTTCAAATGAAACTTGTATTACATTCTCTTGCCTCACATCTCGCCATCTGAACCTGGAAACATCTTGCATAACTGAATCTTTTCTTGCTCTAACGTATGAACTGTGTGGCCCAGTAGTGAATCTGCTTTTATATGTTGTGCTTTCAGCTTTCTCAAGTCAATTCTCACCATGACACTTCTCCTTATTACCTCTAACATCTCAACCATTGGTGTATACCTAGCAGGATCAATGGCATTGTTGAATGACTCTGAAATGTTGTTGTGAACATCTACACATGAAGCAGTAGGTCCACAAAAAGCCAAGCTGCAATTCTTCGGATTTTTCTCCATTATAGCTTTAAAGATACGCATATCATATTTTTGAACAACTTCCAAGTTTTTCTCGTACTCAGGTATGGTATAACTTTCAGCTACTCGCTAAAATAGGGTCTTTATCTCACTTTGGTGAGGGAAATCGTTTTTCAAGTTTACGTAGATGTCACGAGCACACATCCGGTGTTATACCGTAGGTAATTCCCTCTCAACTGCTGTCAGCAAACCCTAGAAATCAAAATATGTTTTACAATCATAATGATACATACTATATATCTCACAAACAATGCAAATACTACATACCTTTTGCCTATCAGAGATCAAAGTAAAACCATGACCATTTTTAAAGATTCAAGTCTGCCTTCAGATTTTGTATGAACCAACACCAATTGGGTTCATTTTCTACATCAACAACTGCCCACGCTATTGGATACATTCCATTATTTGCATCTCTTCCACATCAGCTACTAATTGTCCTTTGAGTGTGGACTTTAGAAAACATCCATCAAGGCCAGAGATAGGACGACACCAAGTTTTCTAGAGTCTTCGGATCACTGCAAAGCAGACATAGAATTTGTGGAATATTTTTGTTCCATCATCATTCTCGAAAGTATCTAACATCACAATTGATTCATGATTTGACATTTGCAAAAATTCACAAAAAATTAGTTAAAAAGAATAAAATATTAAGAGTTCTAAGAAGTAAAAAAAAAAGCATAACTGAAATTTATCTTAGGAGCTCTAAACGGTAATCTTTAAGTCTAGAAAATTGTTCTTCATGGTCTTTTGCGATGATCTCCAATGCTTTTGACTTATCCTTTTTAATCTTGTCTATGGTTGTGATCAAAAATCTTTTTTTTTTAATTTCATTCCGAATAACCTTCGGTTTAATGTCAGGATCAGTCCTCCAGTCATCCAAAAACAACTCTGTGATCACAGGAGATTTCAACATCTTACAGTATCCATCCTTCACACAACTGTGTTCATCTTCAAAAACCTTCACCATCCACTTTCCAATATGTTCTTCATAAGATCAGTGTATAAACCAGGGACAATTTTCTTTCTTTACCCCACACTTTGCTGCAAATTTATTTTTCCCCAGCGACATAACTCAATATTCCAGCCTTCTTTTAGCATATATTCCACCAAAGCCTCTTTAAAGTCTTCTAAAGTGTCAAAAAATTGTCTAAGCTTCAGCTGCCCACTGCCTCGTTTCCATCTATAAACATCATCCTCCTCTTCACCATCAGAGTTAGGAGGTGTGTTATGGTAGTCAAAATCTTCATCTTCATCAATAAAATTTAGTACACTCCTTTCAACTCTAACCTCTGCTTCACACGGCCCATGACCATCAATATCATCTGGATACTCACTTCTGTTAACTAAAAACAAATCAACAAACTTTACCCATCTAGCTGCTTCACACATTTTCTCAAAACTCTCATCCCCAATGCAAAAACCCTTTTGTTCCTTCAAGTCTTCAAAGGGCATCTTATACCACAAATTATGTCCATACAACCCATCACTGAACTCATTTGACAACCTAATAAATATTTCTTCAGGTTTGCTTTCTATAGTTTTCATCTTCCCACCAAGATATGTGAATTCTCCATTATACAGCTTCAGCCAATATCCACCATGGTACACACTGAATGCAACGTCACCTAAATAGCTGCAATCCACATTCAGAAGTTTATTAAAAACCAAAAAAAATTAACAAACATTTCATCGAACAGTTGGTGAGCTATTAATAAATCAAAATTTTCTACATAAAATCGAAATTATAGGGCTTTTATATTGATAGAAACGTTGAAAAGTAGCAATCTAAACATTACAGATAGACATAATCAAAAACCCCAATTTTTTTTATTTCTAATCGAATTCCACTAAACCCTATATACCTAAATTACCTCATTCTTGCTTCTCAAAGACTTTAGGCAAAGACTTTAGCGTGTAAAGTAATATCGTTTCTCAAAGATTTAGCTTCAATTCATTCTCAAAACCCTATCTCCATTTGACTTCGAACACAATTTGGGAGAAAGAGGAGGATAAAATTTGTCGGGGAAAAAATTGATATCTTTAATGATATAGTCGATAAATATGTTAATAAAGATATTCATTTCCAGCTGAATTAAAGAAAAAATAGGCTGAGTTAAAGCAGCAAGAAGTCACTACTAAGAAGAAGGAGGTTGAGTTAAAGAAGCGAAAGGCGGCTGAGTTAAAGAAGGAGGTCCCTACTCGAAAATAAATAATGTGTGCCGGTGTAATAAGAATATCTCCTACGCAGAAGAAGAAGATTGAAGATGACAGTGAGCTTGTGGATGTGACCGTCGAATTTGTCGCGACAAAAAACAAATTGTTGCCGGATTCTAACGTGGAGGAAAAGGAAATGATTAGATTTGAAAGAGTAAAGCATTATCAGAGAGAGAGAGAGAGAGAGATGTTCATTTATCTCCAAATGGGTGTGCAGTGATGCCACCATGTGCTTCTTCATCACGAGTTTTTCCTTACATTGGAGAAAATGGAACGAAGTGCATGAGGAAAAATTTGAAACCTTTAGCAGGAATGTATGATCCTGTAGCACCTGTTGATTTGGCTGAATTGGATAAACTTATGATACACGTTAGGAGCCTTCTAGTTAAAAAATAGGATCTACAATAACAACTGATGATGAGGGTGACTTCATCAGAATCTTCATCACTGAAAGACCACAGTGTCCAGACAAAGAATATGGATGATTGTTTGATAATCTAAGTCTACACTACGGCTGAGTTAAGTAGTCTACGACTGAGTTATATATTCTATGTGGATGCGTTGTTGACTTGCGATACTTTACGGCGGAGTTAAATATTATTTGATGATTGAGTTAATCTTCTTTGTATAGCATGTCGCTGTGTATATTACAGTCCTCATTGGAAGGTCCATGTGAGATCCCAGCCCATTCTGGTCCAAGCGCATTGCCTTTATTGACCTTTGGTTCCTCTGTGTATATGTTCACGATTACAAGCAGTTAAAGATAAAACTGCAACTAATTAAATTCAAAGGCACTAGTTATGAAGATTTAACAAACAGTAGTATTCCCGCTGACGATCAAACAAAATTGAAGTGGTTTGAAGATGTGGATCACTTGTACGCAGTGCTTAAATTTAAATGCGATCATTGGGTGACGTTCCACGTGGATCTGCTGAAGAGAAGATTGATTGCTATGATCCAATCATTGGACAAATAACACCCGAAAGTGAGATAAAATTTCTAGATGCATTTAGGCCGCTTACGCAAATGATCCATGCATTTTTGAATAATGTTATTCCTGCCATTCTCCGAAAACATAGCAAGAAGCAGTTTGCATTCCGAAAAAGGAGAGGCAAATACATTCCACAAAACGTCGAAGTTGGCGATTGCGGGGCGTATTCATTGAAGTTTTCCGAATGTCTAGCACTTGGTGTAATTTTTTATGGGATAAACGATAAAAATATTCAAGGTTTACATGTCAAGATGGCAGCAGAGATCCTCGACGAAGGAGGAAATGGTGTGATAAAAAGTATGTTGAACGCTTGAACCTTTTATTTTGTATTTGACTTAACTTATGGTATGTGTATATAACTCAGCCTTATCGTTTATATATCTCAGGCGTGTCGTAGATTTCTAACTCAGCCGTACCTCAAACATACCCTAAAATTAGAAATGTTTATATAACTCAGACGTGTGGGTTCGATAACTCAACCGTATAGCTTATATAACTCAGTCATACCTCAAACATATTGGCGTAGCGTCAAACTTCAAGTT
Source organism: Moricandia arvensis (assembly GCA_905132765.1). NCBI lineage: Eukaryota > Viridiplantae > Streptophyta > Magnoliopsida > Brassicales > Brassicaceae > Moricandia > Moricandia arvensis. The sequence continues at coordinate 15,334 of CAJHQP010005649.1, read as the reverse complement.
GGGGTTCGTTGAGTCTGAGAATACCCGAACGTCAACTTGCTACTCGTATTTAGTAGATTCAGTCGAATAACCGAAAACAAGGGAGACAAGAACTTCAAAGTTCTGATATATGATTCAATATTAACGTGATCTTTACAATAGGAGATGATTCCTTTATATATTGAACCTAACAACATCTAAAATGACGTAGATAGGAATTACCTACTCCTATAAACTAAAGCAGCTAAATACAAAATGATAAGTTAGAATCCTAATGAAATAATTATTACACGAACTCGGTTTAGAATACAACTGAGAGACTAAACCCGTGTGGATGCGCTGCATCAGTCCCTCCGGGTGAGAAAAGATTTGCCCACGAATCTGGCTGTCATTCTCACACAATGGATACAGACGCTGCCAAGTGAACAAATTGGGTTTGTATAAGTGTAACTTTTTTGGAGCTGCGCTCGGCAAGAAGTAAAACTGAGACTCATGAACATTTCAAGTCGTGTGAACCTTTGCGACTTCATCTTTCGAAGCTTAACTAAAATGCATTCTTAATGTATGTCGTTTAAGCTTCCAACTGCAAGGTGACTTAGAAAAGACGTTGTTGCAATTATGTTGTGGCATCTTGCGTGAAACTTGATCAACATACCACTGTTGCTTATTTTGCAAACAATGTCTCTCCAACTAAAGAATGTCATAGTCATGGAAATGAATTCCGGATGTTAGCTATGGAGAATTTTGATTTGCCTCGCCAAAACTCCATCCAGTCTCGAATCCATGTCAACTAGGAAATTTGATACGTTCACCAATGATACCACACAAAACAATGACACATGACCATATGTGCCCAAGTGAAACTGATGTGACGGTGAAATAGAACAAGTTTACGACAATGCTGTGTAATGTGGCCCCCCCACCACGTCACCAATAATAACCACTACAATGAAAGGTAACACCTGCATATCACGAGGACGAAGGAAGAGAACCACAACATTGTTGACCAACAACCCATGTTCCTTTTGCTGCAATGGCGTGTAACAAAAGTGAACCACCAAAAATTTGTCCTTCACACTACTAAAATAATTCTCAACCAGTTTTGAGACACCACGCTCCATGTAATACAACACACTATCTTCCCACATATGGCCTGCCATGACCTTTTGTATGTCCATGATACCCATAAAAACAGATGATTCTCCCTTCCCGTTACAATGCATGCCAAGAAAAAGCAACAATTTATGTAGAACTTTGGGATATTCCAAGCTCCACTTTGAGAAACAATACTCAATATCAAATTCCACTCAAAGCTGAACTTATGTTTCTCTCTATACCATATGATACTGTAGCAGTGGACTAGAAGAAGTAATTGGAGGTGGTGTAAATGTGTCATGTCTGTCTTGCCATCAACAAGGAATATCATTTTGAAGAGACTCATTATCGTACACAAACGAAGACAATGTCGATCTTGTTTGTCCAAGCAAACATGGATGCCTTCTTCCACATGCCACACGCCAAACAATAACTTAGTCCATGCTGCGAGCGAGAAAACATAGTTACGAGTATGAACATATAACAGAGAGTGAGAATAAAAAGGCTTGCTTATTTGGCAAGCAACTTCACTCCACCACATGGTTGCAAGAGAGGATGTAGCTGACTCTCGCAGCTCTTATACCTTGAAATGAAAACCTAACCTGGAGAACCCTCAGTGGCCACACAAACTTATATTCTCCCATATCAGTACATACGACAACCATGCAAGAGCTAAAGAAGTCACCACCCACCGAGAACAAGCGACAAAACACAGATAGCTTCGTACTTTCTCAAACTCCACTTCGATCAAATCCACTGAAAGATCAACATGAGAGACAGTGGCCCGAAATATCCGACTCCAAACATCGCATAACTTGTTCTCTTTCTTGTTTACAAAGAGATTTCACAATGGAGGAAATCAAGAGAATGGTGATAATGTGAATGTGACAGCTCGACAAAAGCTTCCACAATGAGTTCTTCTTCACACAAATACACTATTGCATATATACCCAGCCTAAGAAAACGAAAGCATGACCTCACCCATCTAGAAAGCCACTTCATACTCTGCACATGGCGAAAAGAACACCAACGGCATGACCGTAAGCATGAGAGGAAGAAGCGCCCGAGTTCAAGAATCCATGGTGCCCACAAAAACTTAGACTCCACTACACCAACCAATGCACATGCCAAGATGGGATCAGTTGGAGACCCTATGAGCGGACAGTAAACTACTAAATAATCAGCTTTGTAGACTTGCATAAACGTCCCTTTGAAATATTTTTCTTGAAGATAAGGAACCACACAAACCATTCTATAATGCCACTCAAATTCGACCATGTAATTCCATTTTTCTACAAAGAAATTCTCACAATGACAAATATCAATTAATTGATGATGACGATGATTCGGTAACTCCGTTAAAGCTCCAAAAGGATTATGTCATCAGAGAAATTCATTACCATCTTCAGAAAACGCCAACAAATATAAATTTGTGGTCTCAGTCGTGGCTGAAACCATTCCCTTGCCAGCTTGTTCCCGACATATCGAATAAAGGCATTGTATTGAGAGAAAACAAACACTGAAATGCTATAATATGTGCTCTCTTGCGGCTGAACAATAAAACCTACCAAAATTGTAACAAACCAGCATTAAGCTCCTTCGAAGATGAGAAAATACAATCCCAATAACCATAGGTCATTAGCTTAACTGGAAAACCCCTGCCATTGTGTCAGAGGTCCCCAGTTCGAGTGATAGCTGGGACGAAACCAATATTATATACTATGGCCTGGGGGGATTAGGACTTCAGCCCAAACCTCATAGTAATTCAAAAAAGAAAAAAGTACAATTCCAAAACTTCCAAAAGTAATCCATCAGATGCAATGTCATGTGGTATCCCTTTCCTTATGAAACACGTCACAGAGTTTCGTGAATGGTATGGTATATGATTTATACGCTTCATGCTGAAGAAAGTTGTGTAACCAAACCAAAAATGGTAAGAAGATAAACACTTTATTGATTCTTCTTTTCTTAGAACTCCCTCTGCCAAATTTGATTTTCAAGTGAGCATATAGAATCCTTTTATTTGACTTGCTGTAAAGCTCCGATGCAAATCAAATTTTGTTAATATCCAACAACGAAACAATGGAAGAGTTCGTAGGTTTTGATTCACATCAATGAACCCTTGGTCATCTATACCGCATTCTTCACAATCGCCTTCAGTTACATCTTTATGAATCTCATCATAATATTTCAAACGGTGATGAATGGGATTTTCTTTTTGATCCGGCGCCGGCAGTTTGTCACACTTCTATTAATCCCTTCCATGCTCAACATCAAGCGTTGGCATATGCTGAGAAAAGTCTACTAATTGATCTCTATGGTCATAAATATCGTTAGTCAGGATGGAGTCCTCTGTCGAGCATAATCTTTGGCCTCATCGTAAATAGGTTCATCATAATAGATGTCGAAAACATGTGCACAAAATATCTCAATTTTTTTGTAGAAATCTTCTTCATTTTGAGAAAAGAGATATCGTTGCTTTTTGCCTATCCACCCGTGAAGATCTCCTTCCTTATCTCCACCATGAGATTCAGGAAGATCAACTTCGAAACGGATCTCCCAACTCCGTCCATTCGATCATAGATATGATCAGACGCTCGATGATCTCGACGATGGACTTCCTCCTCAAAAGGGTGCTCCTCTGCATCAGTCGATCCATCATCAGTCGAATATCTCATGTGATCATATGTTGTCTCTGCCAACTCTCTCACCGAGTTGTAGATCGTCAAATTCTCCAAGCACCAGATGCCACCGTGAAACTCCTGAAGTTCCACATTGAATCCCATATTCCCACTTCTTTCCACACAATCTAGATGTTGGGTTTGAGCTCCATTACAATGATGTAATTCTTCTGTAAAGGGGTTTCCTCCGCTTCAGTCGATCCATCATCTGACAGTTCCCTCATGCGACCTCGATCATGGAAAAATACACTGACTCAGCTAACTTCCTCAGATAGTTGTGAATGGTCAGCTGAGTGTTCTCTTGCATAGCCAAAATAGTCCTTTAAAGTCTGTCCCATTCGTTGACAGGTTTAACCTGTGGATTAACTATAGGCCTTGGGGCCATGATTAAACTCAAGAAAGTTAAAAGAAACATATATATATATATATATATATATATATATATATATATATATATATATCCAAGCTTCAAGTTGAGATTCGTTGAGTCTGATAATACCCGACCGTATACTTGCTTCTTGTATTTCATTGATTCCATCGAATAACCGAAAACAAAAGTTCTGATTTATGATTCAATATTAGCGTGATCTTTACAATAGGAGATGACTCCTTTATATACTGAACCTAACAACATCCTAAAATGACGTAGATAGGAATTATCTAGTCCTATAAATTAAAGCAACTAAATACAAAATGATAAGTTGGAATCCTAATGAGATAATGATTACATGAACTCGGTTTAGAATACAACCGAGAGACTAAACCCATGTGGATGTGTTGCATCACATACCCTAAAATCCAAAAATGAAATGGAAGTATTTGAAATTTTTATATTGAAGCTCCTCTTATCAATTTGAAGTGAATGTTTAATCATCTATATGTGTCTATTTTATTGAATTTAAAAATTAATAATCGATCATGATATTGAGGTATATGTTGTCATACAATTACTTAGAAACATTACATGTAGATATAAGGTGTGAGTCTAATTCATACAAAGTAAACCATATACAATGTATTTTAACTGAAGTTTTGTACTTTATTATATTTTCTAGTGGTATCTACACCACAAATCCTAAAAACTAAACCCTAAATAATTAACCCAGAACCCTAAATAGTTAACCTTAAACCATAACCCTAAATAATAAGTCAACCGTCAACTAATAATAACTCAGCCGTAAAGTGGAACTTAGTCTTGACGTTTCGTATTTTAGGTGAGAACAAAATCTTGCGAAATCCGATTAATTTTATCTCGTGATGTTCGGCGTTCTATATCTCTCTATATATAGTCCCTTTCTCTTACACCTTTTCTTACACCTTCTCTCCCTAATCTCATACTATCTAGAAAAACCTAATATCATCAAAACCTATACAATAATTACTAATTATGTGCTACTGAGCTCTGATTATATTGGTTTAAGCAGAGATATGAAGTTATTCCGTATGTATACACGGCACGCTCATTATCCCAAAAGATTTTTTAGTCATTGCGTATGTATACACGGCACACTCATATCCTGCATCGGATGCAATCTTCATGAGAGCAAGTCCTTCTTCTTGAAGGGTAAATGTGAAAAAAACTGTACACCCTTGATATAAAGTGTGCTTGGGTTCCCTCAGTGTAGCAAGTTTCCAACAACGAAGGAGGCATATTGATTACCCAGGGAAAGGATAATCATCAAAAAAAACGGTATACCCTATGTCGCTCTATTAACGCCTTTGTCGACTTGCACAGTACTCTTAGGCTATAGAGATCCGTGAAGGAGTTACTAGCCACATGTTCAATCACTAACGCTTGAATTCTTTCAGGGATTTCAAGAATCGGGAAACATTCCATTTTCTCTCAAATTTGTGAGTTGTAAGACTATCGTCGGTATATAGAGGGTCAAACTGATTTTGAGATAAACAGTTCTTGTGAATAAATAGAGAGTTGAAAAGTTGTCTTGTTCGAGAAGTCAGCCGTAATTCAACCAAAAACTCAATCGTAATTTAATCGTAACTCAGCCGTCAAGAGTAATTTAAATCGCGACGTTTCATATTTTGGGTGGAACTTTTAAGAATCAACAATTACGTGTTTAAATATTTTCTATTACTCAGCCGTCTTTGTTAACTCAACCGTGTCGTTTACATAACCCATTCATGTCTTTTATATAACTCAACTGTAACGGTTTTATAACTCACCCAAACCTCAAACATACCCTAAAATAGCAAAATGTTATCAAGATACTTTAAATTTTTTTAATTAAGCTCATCTTATCAATATCAAGTGATTATAAATGAACTGAATGTGTCTACTTTCTAAAATTTACAAGTTGAGACTCTATCATGATCTTGAGGTATATGTTGTCTTGCAACTACTTAAAACCTTACATGTTATGTTGTCTAGATATAAGTTGAGATCCAAATATACAATGTACTTTCAACTAAATGTGTGGACTAGTTTATATTTCCTAGTGACACCTAAACCCTTAAACAAATACCTTAAACCCTATACCCTAAGTCTTAAACCCAAAAACCCTAAACCTATCATAACTCAGCCGTAATTGTAATTTATCATAACTTAGCCATAAAATTATCATAACTCAGCTATGAATTATAATCTACTAGCGACTGTTCATATTTTTGGGCGAAAGTTTAAACATGCGAATTTTATTCATTTATCGTATTCAATATCTGTCTATATATATATATCCCTTTTCGTATACATTCTATCTCCCATCTTATACTATCTAGAAAAATGTAATCTCATCCAAACCTAGTCCCATCGTAGACGTTATATCGGTTGTACCTCATGGTCGACAAGGTTAGGGAGGAGTGTCAATGTTATACTAAGGTCTACAGATCGGGATAACCTTCCCATTCTAAACTCTGGTCCGGGTGCCTCGCTTGAAAAAACCAGTACGACATGGTTTAGATTTTTAGGTGATCTATCGCAGGCGATCCTGTCGATTATAGCAGAAGGATGGGTTCATGAGTGGCTGACATACCACTTCATTTTTGATTATTTTAAGGAAAACTGGTTTCTTATTCTCGTTGTAAGGACCATACCGATTATGTATCCATATTAGAGTTAAGTTAAACACTAAATTTATATCTTTGTGTGTTTTAGCAAAAAAAACACGTGGGATTCGAGGCATAACTTGAGAGTTTGGACACATTTTCATTTAGGCGCATGGTGGCAAGAAGCATGAGTGGATGCTAAAGCGAGTTTGAATTTCTCTCTTTAATATGTTTGAAGAGTTTGGACCTGATAATTTTGGTTTTAGAAAGTAATTCGACGTGTTTATCTTGTTTTAACTCAATCGTTCGACTTTATTTTGTTTTTGTAACCCAGCCGTGAATGTTAATAACTCAGCCTCCTAACTATATAACTCAGCCTTCTTTATTTTACAACTCATTCGTCTTTGTTTTATAACTCAGCCGTCAAATTATATAACTCAACCATCTTGTTTTATATCACAACCGTATCTCTTTATATAACTTAGTCGTGAATGTTAATATAACTCAGATGTTAAGTTTATAAAAAGTTCAAATAAGCCAATCGTAATCTAATATATTAAGGACGTTTCGTATTTTAATGTATGAATAATTCATTTGTCTAATTCGTATTTCAATGTGAAAATACGGCTGAAACCTAATATCGAGACATGTATAATATTGAGACGATAATAGTTCCCTTTTTACTTAATACTTCCTTTTATAATAAAATTAAACATCGCCATTTCTGTCTTATCTTCTTTTTCTTATAGAGTTGGGAGTTGGGTTCTGAAATTAAAAAGAAAATGTCTTCCTCATCCTACGTCTCATGTAATTGGATTTCAATTTTTGCTCCTATCAACTGTTTTTCTCTAAAATTAATAGTTCATTGCAGAAAACAATTACAGGCGACGTTCAAATGCGGATAGAGGAACGCCGAAACAATGTTGATGTGGTGAACCAGCTGAAATATTTACATCTGGAACAACTAAAAATCCATGAAGATTGTTCTATTTCTGTACAAAATGATATAATAAGGTTAGCTTTAGTTACTATTTGGCATGTTCTGAGAGCGGATACTGAGATCTGGTTATATTGGTGAAATAAGAGATATTTATTCAAATGGATGAATGAGTGTTTGGTGGAAGAGGTTGAAGATATGAAGTCAATAATAAGTGTTGGGGTCAAAACCGGTAACCTCAAAATTGATGCCCAAGATTGCTAAGGTGTCCTTTAAAGGAGCTCGACTCGAAACAACTTTGGAAATAGTCCACATGATAAGCTTCGGAGTACACAAGGTTACAAACATCGCAGCAAGGGCGTTCTTCAAGAACTTGGTGAAACTTTGAGGACTGCCGCGGAACATTGTGAGTGATCGGGATCTCTTATTCACCGGTCGTTTGTGGACGTAGCTGTTCAAGATGCTGGGAAATTTTCTCAACAAGCTTTCACCCGCAATCTGATGGGCAGACCAAGAGGGTGAATGCCTTGTTGGAGGGATATCTCCGACACTTTGTGAACGCTAACCAACGAGACTGGGCCAAGTTGCTGGACATAGACCAGTTCTCATACAATCTTCAACGCAACGAGGCGACAAGACATATTCCGTTCAAACTTGCAACGGGACAACATCCATTAACCCCGCATACTTTGACTACACCAAAGACTGAAGGGAAGAGTCCAGGGCCATTTATAATGGCTAAGCAGTGGAAGAAACATGCTTATCTTGCCCGATCATGTTTAGAGAAGTCCTGTAAGCCGATGAAGAAGTGGGTGGATGAGAAACGACGGCCTTCAGAGTACTTAGTGGGCGACCTTGTTCTGGTTAAGTTACTTCCACAACAGTTCAAGGCATTCCAGAGTCTACACAAAGGCTTGATCCGGAGGTACGAAGGGCCGTTTGAGGTATTTGGAAAGGTGGGAAAGGTTTCCTACCAACTGAACCTGTTGGATACATTGAAGATCCACCCGGTCTTTCATGTAAGCATGATGAAGCCTTACCATGTTTATGAGGACGACCAAGATAGGGGAATCTCAAGAAGGGCACCACCAGTCATGACCAAGTCCTATGACAAGGAAATTGAAGAAGTGCTGGCATCCAAAGAGGTAAGGAAGCAAGGAGTCCCAAGGCATACCCATTTTCTAATCAAGTGGAAGGGACTACCAGAGGCCGAAGCGACGTGGGAACCGGAAAATGATCTATGGCAATTCCGGGAGGATTGGAGGCATACACAGCGACGAGGGCGTCAACGCCTTAGTTGGGGGAGGATGTCACACCCCATCAGGATCAGAACGTAGACGGGCCGAGCGAAGAAGTTCCCGACCGCCTTTACTTAATATTTTCTTATGTCCTAAGCTTTTGTAAAATATCTAAGTATAAATAATATAAGAAGTGTGTCGAATACTTAAGGGGGAAGTTACTTAAGGAGAAGGTGCTTCATCATGAAGTTACTTCATTAGAGGGAACTCATCGTAGCCGTTAGATCGGTTTGATCTCCATCGTCCGTTGAGGAGGTGATTTTGTATAAATAGGGGGTGAGATCCTCACTTGTAAATCATCAAGTTCTTAATAAGAAAAACACTTCAAAAGCTCTGTCTTCTCTCTAGAATTTCGTCCATACACTCTCTCTTTAAGTGCTGCGAGTTTCGATTCAAGGCTGACTTAGTAACCACAAGGGTGGAAAGGTGATAATGCAGCATGTCATGATTGCTGCGAGAAATCAGTCTGTGACACGACGCTTGTAACCTAGTATTGTCTCTTTTTACACCACCAAGTTGTTGATGATCATGTTTTAAATGTATACAACTAGATTTTGACCCGCACTTTCAAAGTGCGGGATTTGTTTTCTTTTAATATTTTCTAGTTATTCGGAGGATCATATTTTTTTAATATAAATATTTATGATATTATTCAATATGTGAAAAATTATTATATACTCTAAAAAAATATTTATTTACATTCTTATAGTAGGTAAATTGTAATATTTTGGAAAATAATTACAAATATTTTGTAGTTCACATTTAATTTAGTGGTTGCAGAACGAAGAAGTTAATGACCGTTCTTAATATACATGACTATATTAATATATCAAATCGTTAATGTTTACTAAATATTCCTAACAAAATATTAATTTTGTTAGAATTTTAACTATAAAAATATATGCTCCTGAGTTAGTAAAAGAAGATATATGATTCTTCTCTAGAGGAAAATATAAAAAATATCTACCTCATTTAAATAACTGAAAAAAATACTATAAGACATTTGATTTCATTATTCCTAAAATTGAAGATGACAATTAACATTAAATTCAAAATATTCAAAAAAATCTATATTATTAACCATACTTCTTATACTGTTAAAAATATACCAAAAATTTCTAATCAACCTTTAAAGTCCTCTTGGTTAATATATTAAGGCAATTAAGAGATATTTTATATATTTATACAGTTAATGTAGTCTTCAAGTGAGATGATTCTATGTACTTTATATACGGTTTGGGTCGAAGTTGGTTTGTGGTTATTGAATTTAAATGTTTAATATATATATTCCTAACAAAATATTAATTTTGTTAAGATTTTAAATTAAAAAATACATGCTCTTTGAAAATACAGGCTCCCATTCTACTATATTATTTAAAAGCTCAAAAATATTTTTAGGGTAATCATTTGGTTATTCCTATATATTAGGATATTAGTTAACATTAAATTTTAAATTTTAGCAGAAATATATATATATATATATATATATATATATTATTTTTGCTGCTTATTTTATATTAGGTATTTATTAATTTAATATAAGAAAGATTAGAAGATACGGAAATGATTTATTTCTAAATGTTACAATATATTTATTTAGATTTGGATAGAAATTAATTTTTTTAAAAAAATCAAGTACGGAAATGGTATAGTATTGTAAATAACTCCAAAACTGTACGGAATCCTATTATGCTTTGATTGTGTTAGTATAACAGTATAGATTGGGCAGTATGGGCCTTTTGCTACAGCCTATATAAACACAAGGGCTTGAAACAGAAGCCCTTGTAACACACATTTTCCCGTGGAAAAACGCCGCGTTTCGTCTTTCTTTTTCCACCTTTAATGTTCATCTTTTGATTTTGGGATTATATTTTGTTTTTTCCGCTCCAGATTTGAAATTGAAAGGCAATACGAAGCTCTGATTTCGATTCCTCAAGCTGTTTCTATTCTTTCATCAAGTAAGAAAAAATTGGGAGGAGCGTTAACTTTCAATTTCTGAATCCGAAATCTTGTCGTTGATGAAGCTTTTCGTGTTTGGGTTCACAGATATCTTTTGGGCTCTGAAGATGGATCCGGATGCAGTCAAGTCGACCCTCTCGAATCTCGCTTTCGGAAATGTATTGGCTGCAGCTGCTAGAAATTACCAAAAGGTTAAACAATTACTATTCAAAAATTGGCTTTAAATCCATCAAATGCCACGCCTTTCTCTCAAGGCTTTTGGATAATTGTACGATTTGAAATCTTATTTTTCGTGATTTTTTAGCATAGTTTCTTAGTGGGTTCTTTCTATTCAGACATGTGGTCGTTGATTTGTGTTACGAAATGATTCATATGTGTTTGTTTTTGGTTAAAGGTGTAGACTTTATGAGTTTCTGGTTTTGGACGCATTTTTCTAGTTAAGAAAAGTGGAGATTTGTATGTTTCTGATGTCTTTTTTCTTTATACGGCCAGGAAGTTCTTGCAAATGAGAAGGCTCAATCATCAAATCCTGTCAATGACGAGGTTGATCTTGATGAACTCATGGATGTAAGCTCAATTGTTTCTTGCTGTAATCTTTATCCTATCTTGAAGCTTCTGTCTCTAACGGTGGGCTTGCTTGCTCATGTTATGTAGGATCCAGAGCTAGAAAAATTGCACGCTGATAGGATTGCAGCACTCAAGGTGATAACTTTTTGCCTATTTAGTTGTTATACACTTGTCTACTTTTATTGGTATGAACTAAACCTCTATCTGGGACAGAGAGAAGTTGAGAAGAGAGAAGCTTTCAAGAGACAAGGACATGGTGAATTTCGAGAGGTAAGTGAGGGTGATTTCTTGGGGGAAGTCACCAGAAGTCAGAAAGTTATATGTCATTTCTACCACAAGGAGTTTTACCGCTGCAAGTAAGATCTCCCCATCACCTTCTTCTTCTTCTTCTTTTTTTTATTTGCTTTTATCTTCTGAGATGTGAGCTCATACAAAACCTATGTACAGGATTATGGACAAGCATCTGAAGACTCTTGCGCCTAGACATGTGGACACTAAGTTCATTAAAGTTGACGTAGAGGTCAGTCAACCACTTGACTAAAGATACAAAAATGGTTGTGAATCCAATGCTTAGCTGATAAATGCAGAATGCTCCGTTCTTTGTCAGGAAGCTAGCAATAAAGACCTTGCCTTGCGTTTTGCTTTTCAGGTTTCATCTCTTTCGATTCATTCTTACATTCCATGGTTTGTTGTGAGGCTTCATACTTATAGAATATGGCTTCTTTTCTTTTTTTATCATTCTACTCAGCAAGGGAATCGCCATAGATAGGCTAGTTGGGTTCCAGGATCTAGGCACAAAGGACGATTTCACCACGACTAAACTGGAGAACGTTCTCATTAAAAAAGGTATGGAGGAACTCTTATCCATCTTTTGACTAATTACAGCTCAGTAGAGTAATGTGTTTTTTCAAAATGTGCAAATGATTGAACAGGAATGCTCAGCAAGAAGAAGAAGGAGGAAGATGATGAAGATGCTGAATACCAAGAGAGCATTCGACGTTCGGTTAGGTCTTCAGAGAACCTGGACTCTGATTCTGACTGATCAAGCAGCTTACATTACATATTGGATTGCTGCCTTGTCTCTGTTTTGCCTTTTGCTCTTTTGTTATATGTTATTAGGAAAGGAAATTTCTGATATAATATCCAAATTGTCAAATGCTACATGACAGTGTATGTTGCTCACTTGCTATATGTAATGCACCAAGTTAATTGTTGCTGATACATTTGCATTTGAGCGGTTTGCTTCAAACGTGCCATCATCAGGTCCTGTGTGGTCATGTTTTCGTCCACACTTTTCTAAAGTTACGGCATTGACAGTTAGAGCTCTATCAAATCGATGTCTAAGGAAGCTGTATCAATGGATGTGTGTTGCTCATGCTAAGACACGCCAAGTGCTTAAGGCTCTTAATCTCATCCAAAACATCGGACAGAGGAGCATCAAATATCGATTTAGAGAACTCAAAGATACTTGCAGTCAGTTAATTTCTTAGCTAGTTAGGCCTCTTATTCATGGTTAACTCTGAGATCTGCTTCTCATCAAAGTTTCCACTAATCCCTAGGTGAGTTGAAGGTCTTCGGAGTTAGAGAAGGAATCATTCTTTGCCTATAGTCAATAACCATGTCATGAATCTTGCAAGTAAGGATGCTGCCACTAAATGTTTTGCTTAACGACTTCTACTAGACACCTGGGTTCGTGATTCAGTTGCAGATCTTCTGTTTCTCAACCATGAAAAACCTTCTCCGATCCATCCATCCATCTATTAATTGCTGTTTCTGTCATATCACAGTCTTTCTGATAGAGTGAGAGCGTGAGAAAACACGATTTAGCGTGAGAAGGAGTTCTTCATAGCTCAACTATAAGAAGACATCACATTGTCTATTTCAGAAGCGTTTCCTCTCAGTTTAATCCTGAAATACGTCTGCAGATTCGTCTCCATCCATGATAGACATCAAAGCAAACAACCAACCGCTTTTGATTGTCAAAGGCAAGCCTTTGCATTTCGTTTGCAATCTCCTTATGATACGACCTTGGATAGGTGTACATGTCAGGATTACTTGAAGATGATGGTTTGTCGATGGGTTGAGGTGGAAAACAAGGCAAATAGCTCTTGTTCGTTGGGTGGTTTCTTCACGTAAGGCATGATGGTTGATCCTTTGTGTTGTTTAGCCTCTGGCGATCTACAAGTGTAACCTTGTAAAGGATGATGCCTTATGGTATTCACGTAAGTAGTAGAGTTAACTATCTAAGTGATCGGAAGGATGGATGCTAAAAAGGTGGACAAGAAGTAAGAAAACCCGAGAGAGTTATTGCGAAAACTTTTAAGTTTATTGATTGTGTGCTTTGCAAGAAAACATAACAAGGTATTTAAGGAACACCAAGCCTTCCTAACTAAACCGCCTATCCTACTTGATCATTTTGCGCTACTATAGATAGGCATGGGCTTCGGGGCCCCCGCGGTTTCGGTTCGGTCGATTCGATTTTCAGATTTTCCGGTATTATGCTATGAAGTCCCATTCGGTTTTACTAATTAATCGTCGGGTTTTGGTTCGGTTCCTTCGGGTTTGGTTCGGATCGGATTTGGTAACCAATGTGTTAAAAATCGTCTAAATTCTTTTTCTTTTTAAAACTTCAAAAAAATTGAACAAAAAGTAATTCAAAATGTTTATTTTTTTTCACAAATCTAATTAAAAATTAATTAAACTACATTAATTAACTAAAAAGTATCAAATAAAAAATAAGCTAAATTACAAAAATATTTTAAATACCCTAAAATATGCTAAAGCACCTTAATATTATAAAAGTATTAACATATTTAACTAATTTCGATATCTTCGGATCCTACTTTCGGATTTCGGTTCAGTTCAGGTTATAACAACCCTGAAAGTGCTAAATTCATAAGTCCACGTTCGGTATATTTTTGCTAAAAATAGTTTGGATAAGCGGTTTTGGTTTTTTCCGGTTTGGGTTTAAGGTATGATATTTCGGGTTGGGGTAAAAGCTCAGGCCTAACGATAGATGCATGATTATCTAAAACAAAAGAAAAAGAAAAATCCAAAAGCCAAGGCCACTAGGGCTTATGCGAAAATAAAACCAACTAGAGTTGACCTCGCACGTGCTGTGCGGGTATTTGTTTTTTAAAAAAGATTTTTTTAATATAAATAAGTTATAAAAAATATACATTTAATATTAAATTATGAAAATGAGTTTTATTGTAATGGTTATGGTCCATAAAATAATTCTTCCTGCGCCAAAAACTTTAATGAAAAGAATATTTTCATAACAAACTTTCAGTTTGGTAAAATATTGGATGATACTTAAATATTAGTGAATAGTAAATACATAATGTCAAGGAGATGTTCTGGATTTGATGGGCACGTATTTTATTAAATAAAAATAGGAGATAAATACTTTTGATTGTTATGTTTTGTAAATGATATGATTAGATAATGAAATGATTATTTTAATTAATCTTAAATAAAGTGGACTTAATTGATTTTTTAAGTAGATAAAAATAAGTGACTGCTTTTTAATTGAATAGATTCCTAATGGGTTTAACCCCATAAATGCCGACTCATGGCAAACTATAAGATTAACACAAGAAATGCCATTCAAGCCTTCCTCTCATAAGGGCCTCCGAGCTTCTCTTCATCTTCTATGAACTTAATCAAAAAGTCCTAGTGCTTCCTTTAGTGATTTGGGCCGTTAGACCTTGTGAAATGGCCTATCTGAATAACAAGTGGATTTTCTTTTTGTGAGCCTATTCAATCCATGACTTGACGCAGGAAATGCCAATTCTAGAGCCATCCTCCAATGAGCA
>CAJHQP010005648.1:0-44354 GCA_905132765.1 Moricandia arvensis | reverse complement strand
AAGTCTATAGCTAGGTTTCGTTGCGTATCGAATTTTTTGGCATCCATACTTAGTCGGTTTGATTTCACTGAGTTTTTTTGACTAAGTTTTAACTCGGTCCTCGCTTCCTTTTCACCTGATCGTTGATAACAAGTGGTTCTTTTTAGCTCTTCACCTCAGCCGTCATAATCACAACCAAAATCTTGTCTTTGTAGCCACCGCTTATCAAACCCTATCTTTCGCAAAAGGTAGTTCCACTTATATCTCTAAAACATCTGTGGGTTGGATTGCTCCGGGAGAATGCGGTGATTTGTAACCTGCCACTGAGTAGTTTATAACCTTCCCAAAGTTATTCTCACAGAAAAGACTATAGTAAAATGTATCTTGGGTATGATCCGATGCGGAAAACAGTTCAAAGTGTTGTGTTATGACCTGGTCACTGGTGAAGACCCAATATTCATCAGGTCTTGACGTTGGAATCTGGAAAGCTTGTAATGGAGAAGAGGTCGATGCAAGCTCCATTTTGAGTTATCCCCTTAGCTTAGTATACACTAATTGATGTATATGTATAAATGGTGTTTTGTATTTTGGAGCTAAAAATGGGGAATCTACTGTTATAGTTTGGTTCGAGTTAGGTCTGAGAAGTCTCGGCTTTTATTAACACGAAGTGAAGACATGGAACAGAGCGTGATCTGTGAGGTGGGTTTTTTGGTTCTTTTTAACTACAAAGGTAAATTAGGGTATACATCGTAATAAAGGATGATATATATGAGAAAGACTTATGCGTTGGGGCTCTAGAGATGCTGCAAATCATAGTGGGTCCAGAGCATGTCTACGTATTGTTCTCTTTGGATGAAGAGATGGTCAAGAATAAAACCAAGTTTGTGGAATGACTTGGTACAGGTGAATTGTTATCGTCAATCCCGTACCACCCTGTGACGGACTACTACGTTGTCTTCTACAATATGGAGAAGGAGACTTTTAAACAGAGTCAAATTGAGGGACTTGAAGTTGAAAGAGGTTAAGAAGTATCATTTTATAAACACATCCATAGACTATGTGGAGAATTTGGAGTTTACGTAATGTGTTCGAAAGTGGTTTTTTCATATGTTACTTGATACTTTATATTATATGCCACTTCAAGTTGTTTGGATTTCAATATTTTTTGCAAATGCAGGTTTTGCCTGCGCTTTGCTCTAAGTTTTATTTACATTTTAATCAGTCATGCTCTTTCTCCGCTTCTTCCTCTAGATTTTGATCTTCTCTCACTCTAAGCTCATTATTGTTTGATTGGATTACACGTTTTAGCAATGGCAATCAACACATGGACGTAAGGTGGTGGTTATCGTCCGAAATTTTCAATTTAGATTATGTTGATAATTGATCCCCAAATTCCATATGTTCATAAAACTTACACAATCTTCTAAAGATGCATTTAATAAAAATAGATAACTGAGTGTTGTACAAACACAGCCCAACGCACAGCTCTATTTAGTATTAAATTCATTTAGATCCTTCTCTGAGTAATACAGCAAGTGGAGGAGTAGTACCTTTGGGTCTTGGGATCTGTTCTGTGAGCGGAGTCTTGCTAATATGGTTTCTCACTTGGAGGAACTTAGGCTCCCTTTCAGGCTAAGGTAGTGCTTCTCTCTTACTTTGTGCAGGTTTAAGGCTCTTTTGATCGACAAGATGGGCTGTACTCAAACCCGGTTTCGGTGCTCCATTCCTAAGATGGTGGTGATTGTGTATATTAATGATTCCTAACTGATCTTCAGGTAAGAGCGTTTGGAATCTTCTCATATCTTCGCTTGCGCTTCATTGCTGGTGATGATTACAAAACTAGATAAGCTCGTCGGGAGATGGCTACTCTGGTAGACGACATGCGGAAGACCATGGTATCCGAGGAAACGAGGTGAATGCTTCATCGTTCTAATGGTCATCGTCAATGGTAGAGAACCGAAAACAACTCTCAAGGATTATGAATCCGATCTCTAGCTAACGCGTCGGAGACATATGTGGAAGCGAGCTAGTTAGGAGTAGTTGTTTTGATTCGGGTTATTTTGTGTGAGTCCACGTTGTAAGCAAACTTTATCCAGTGAGCTTTAATCTTTTACAACCATCAATTATGTAAACATAGATTGGACTTTCTTAACTCGTTTTGAGAGCCTTTTATATTTTTATCTAACATATTTACTATAATCTCTTACAAATATATGTTTATTTATATACTAATACCATATCAAATAAATCTTTCTTATATTTATTAAGTTATTATATTATTTATTGTAATTGATCAAAGTAAGAGTCTTATAATAAATAGTAGAGAGTTTCAAATCATTCATAGATTGTACTATAGAATATGTTTAAAGTTGAAACAAACACAAACACAAAATGTAAAGAGTTTTATTTTGATGCTCTAGTAATCACTGCAACATAAACAAGTTGATCTTCAATATTTTTTGCTGTGAAACTGCCATTTGGTAACAACCAGCTTGAGTCTATCTTCAAAGCATATTTATTTCTGCTCATTCTTAATTTATTTTATTGATCTGCATTTTTCAAATAAGAATCTATATCAAACAGAGCATTTTTATTGTCATTTCATTTCTGGGCGGCCACGTTCAAGTGTGGGATCAGCATTGCTAACATTGCAGACTTTGCTAAACCTACTGACAAAATCTCGCACCCTCAACAAATAGGTACTATCCTTAATGTCTTCGCTTGCTTTCATTTTGTCTTTATCATTATGCTTCTTAACAGTTTTTGTTATCTGATATAATCTGTTAGCTGTTACATGCACTGGAGTTATCTGGTCTCGCTACAGCATCGTCATCACTCCCTTTAGTTTTCTTTTTATCATTCCCTTCTCCTATCTTCATAATGCCATCACAAAATCTTCTCCCTTTTGCTCGTAAAATTAAGTAAGAATCTGATTTCTTTCTTACATTACGTGAAAAATGTGCAATAAGATGCTCTTTAGTTAGGCTACTGGAAGAAGAACTAATCTCTTTTTATTTGCTATATACCATGAGCAGTCCTTTCTACCTATGAACAACATTCATTCATCTTATATTCTTATGTTGTTTCTTTAACTCCTGAAAAACGAGACTAGAGTTTCTTCTATTAAGCAACAACCTGAGCTATACAGCTTGTCCCTCGTCACCACAACAATAGAACTATGTTTGCGGTAAATTATGAATACTGTTGGCATTGGAGACAATCAGTCCGAAGATATTAGTTTCCAAGGTTTATTATATGTTCAAATGATCAAGGAGGTCACAGATAATATCAAAAACCTTCTAAAATGCTTAAACAAAATTAAAATTCAGACAAAACAAACATGAATGCTCTATTTATAAGTTCTGTAACAACGAGTCTGGTCATCAAGAAGAAAAGGAAGACTGCCATGGATTAATGCAAAATCTATAAAGACCAACCGAACTAAACCCATTCAATCCAGTTACCCGGTCAACGCTTACGGTAAGTTCATAGTCTTGTCTTTTTTTGTTTTGACAAATAGAAAGCCTCTTTCTGCTCCAGTGTATCTCGGCTAATCCTAACCTAGTTGCGGCGCCTGCAGAAAGAGCTAACTCAAAAAGACATTTATACCCCTGATGTTTCACTCTATATAAAACAGTGCTTCAACAAGTTATAATTATCACCGTCTCTTCTTCCAGGACGCCTACCAGTATTAGGGTTTACACATCTCTTCTTTCGATTCTATATATTACACATCGACTCTATAGCAATAGTATGTGTTTTTATTGTTTATCTGATTACAGTTAACGTTCCCTCCCATCGTATTGATTCACAGTTGGTATTATTGGTTTGGGCTACATTGTACCAAGAGAAGGGTTCTGCGATACCCTACTTCTTGAATTGGCCAATTCGGCTGTAGCTAGATCGAGTTAGAAGCTATCTGGCCGGTGGTCGCGAGAGTGATTTATCTCTCCGGTCGATTCATCTGCTTACCGAGTTTCTTATATGTTTTTGGGTTCTGTTTCATACTTTCATCTCAAACTAATTGATTCATCTCCCGTAAATTTTGTGGCTTTTTTTTGTTTGTCTCACAATGAATATTCATTTATGTGAATGGTTTTGATTTGGTCTTTGATTGAAGCAGCCTCTTTGTCTAAACACGTTCAAGAAAGTAACTGAGACATGGAAAGACAGTTTGTGCAACAGGGGGATATAAACCAAAATAATTAATTGCGGCCATGAACGGGCTGCTCATACAGCTAAACATACAGTGCACATTTCAGACCAAAAAAACTATATAAATAATTAAATGAATATTTTGATCGGCCCATCCTTATATTAAAATAATGGTTTGCTCGGTTTAAGGTACTTCGATTGATATGGCGCTTCAACCCGCAGAATTTACCGGTTACCGGTTTAGACTTTTTTTATTAACCTGGGTTATCCTAGACTAACACCACAAAGGGAAGTGTAGCCATGGATTAAACTCTCTTCGGGTATTCAAAGTTGAGGATGAATCAGGCTTAAATCGCAAATGAGTTGTTTAGCTGGTCAGTTTTGAAATTAAAATTTTCAGCTTAAGAACTCATGGAAGAGACTTTTAGCTAAAGAAAAATAAACTCATGGAAGAGACTATGCATGCGTTTTGAGTTAGAAGGATTTTCTTCCACTTCTGCTACCATATGTTGTAGGAATTCATGTAAGAGAATCTCTTTACATTTGATATATATATATATTTATATATATATATATAGCGACTATTAAAAAATATCATAATTTTAAAATATTTTAAAATAATATAGTAAAATATTAAATTTGTTTTCATATCATATACAAAATACTGAAGATCATTTAATCTACTAAAATCTTATTTGTAACAAATTATAAGTTAGAACATATAGATACAATTTTAGTAGATTAAATGATATTTGATATTTTGTATATGAAATGAAAATAAAATTTAAAATTATTTTACTATATTATTTTAAGTATAAAAAAACTTATAGTTTTTGACCTATCTTTAATTAATGTTTTTACAACAGAAGTTTTAATTTCAATTTCTAGCAAAAGAAATTATGAAAATTGGAAAAAATGCTTACAAGAGATCTTCATCATGGCTTAAAGAATACTATTAGTACTAGATCTCATATGGTGATTCAGAGGTGATGCGATCAGATGCGAAACCTCATAAGGATTTTCTTCTACTTCTGCTAGAGAAAATAAAAGAAAACGAATTAAGAAATAGAGTATGGCAATATGCAATGGAGTCCAGCAGGTTAGAATTGTTAAGGCATATTTTTCCCCCTTTCTTAGTTTCAAAGGCATTGAAACTTAGTGATTTATAAATGGACCACACTTTATATCTTCATGAAGGAATTGGTCACAGCAGGGCCGACCCTAAAATTTAGGGGATTTATTTGAGATTTTCAACTAAATAGTTTATTTACAAATTTGGAAATCTAATTTTTTTTTTGGGAACCTCTGTTTATATAATTTTTTTACAAAAAAATTAGGGGCATATTGCCAATGTTCCACTTAGCATGATCCAGGACCGGACTGATGTTAACAAAAAGAAAACCGTATCCCAGTTCGGGGTACTCGATCAGCTGAGGAACTTTTGTATATAGATTCATGGATCAAGTTACAGATGCAGAGTTTGTCGTTTTTGTTTTGAATTGGTTAGAGCAATCTTTGCACACAAGGTTAATATTGTACCTACACATTACACATGTAATCTCTGAAGACAAGAAGAAAATTGATCTACTTAAGTTAAATCATTTGTTTGTGGTCTAATTTGGTGTCTGGACTCTTCTTCTACTTCTTTTTTGGTTTCTTTTGATCATCAAATCCATTACCTTGCTGATGAATCCATTATATGTGATTGTATTGATTTGAAATTTTAGTCTAGCGTGGACATGAAAAGAACTAAGAACAAGTAATGGTCAAAAATTTTAGAGCAAAAAATTAGAAATATATATTATAAAGAATACAAACAGTAAAAGGAATATTATTATAAGAGCTAAAATCCAAAAGTTTAGTATACATGAAAGCCTTGAACACACTTACATAAACTTCATATTCTCAACGTAGTCTAGAAAGGCTATATAATGATGCTTAAACTCTTCTTGTCCCTGAATATAGATCCTTTTAGAAGCTTTCGACTCCAAACTGTAGCAGAAAACTTAGAAAGGGTTTGATCGTTCGTGGTACGGTTCCACACAACTTCACCTTTACTAGTCATTCCAACAAACCTGTTATATTTGACTAGCTGGGATCCCAAAGGAGAAAATACATAGCTATGCTTGGACCATTTATGATTTCCATCATCTTCTAGAACCCACAACACAATGTTTTGTTGAACATGACAACTCATACCTAGTTTATCTATGTAGTTAAACAAAGTCAAAGGCTTTGGTAACATGTCTTCATCTTGGTTAATAAAACTGAATTCTCTGACCTAAAATGGAAGCAAACTATCACAAAAGACATTTCTAAACCATCCTCAAAATACAAAACACCATTTATGCATATATCACTGTAACTTTCACCATTTATGCATGTGTGGCTAATATTGCAAGGATTCTCTTCCCGGCTAACGCCCTTACCTGCCATTAGTGTAGTGGTTATGACTCTCTGGGTTATACGAGATACAATCTTTCAAGAAGTTGATGAAAACCATTGTGATGCGATTTCTAATGTTTACTTGTTGTGATTTGCCTTTTGATTCTATCTTAAGTTTTATCCAGTTTCGTAGTCCCTTTGGCTATTTGTAGTTTTGTTGTATTCTTTTTTGATGGAGCTTACAAGTTTTTTTGATAAAAAATGGGCTCTTAGAGGTCCAAAACATACTCGGTGGCTTATTTGCAACGATTCTAAATGGGCCATTAGAATTTTTCTCAACAAAAATTAAGCAGCTAGAATCAAAACCTCAGCTGAATGAAAAACTATCGTCTCTTGTTTATGGACTAACTTAAGTAAAAACCAAGGTTATCTTACTTCTCATCATCAATTGTGACTCAGCTAGTGTTAGACTAGAGTTTGTAACTTGGGATTCAGCTTCAGGTCTACGAAAACAATGATGTTAGAGATTAGCAACTTCATCATATCAAAACTTAAATCACATATGAGGTCTTTGTACTAAGTAGCTTAACCTATGATGTAACATGTATATGCCGTAAGAGAAGATAGTGTGCTCTTCTGTTAACTCTTAATTCGAGTATGGCCTGTTGCAATATACGATTACGCAATTTATTTTTTACCTTCGATGCATCTAAATCAAGTCACATCCATTTGCATAACTTTGCATAAGAACACAAAACACCTATTACAATGACTAAAATTAATCCACAACGAAGATGAGGATGGACAAAGTCAAGAGTCAAGAGTTTCCAAAAATAATGGTGAAAGTCGTATGTGAAGAATAAACATTTTCATTGCCATGAATGAGACTGATCGTAAGCCTTGAAATAAAACAAGAGAGGTAAACATAAAAAACTGGCATGTACAATTCTCTACGTAAGTTACATGTACATGGCCATGTTAATACTTAAGATCAGAAAACATTTAGACTTGGCCGTTGGTAACATGTAGCAATCAATGTCCTGCATCAAGCAACACTTATTCTGAGTATCCTTCATTTGAACCAGGGGCGAACACATGACAACGAGTAGGGACACGTCCCCCAACTGTTTTTAAAATTTTCTTTGCTTAATACTATAAAATTTATTGAATTTTTCCACTCTAAAACTAATCATAATGGAAATAATCCGTGTGTCCCCGACTAATTAGCTTTCTACATACGTCCCTGATTTGAACATCACAAAAAAACTTTATAACTTATTAAAATCTTGTCTCAAAATCTCAAGCAAAACAAAAAGATATCAAGAGAATAAACAAACATAAGAGCTTAATTAAAGATTTCCATCTTGACAGTAAAAATAGACATTCGTACTAGCGTCTTCAACCCTATTTTATTTCTTATTACAAACTCAATTTTGTTTGAAGAAAATCCAGTTACTTAATGAAAGTTTTCCCAATGTTTTTGTTCTGAATTTTCTTTGTTTTCAAATTTCTTTACTACTTTTCAACAAAAGAAAAAAAGAAAAGAAAAGAAATTGGACTAATAGAATAAGTTGAATGCCTAAATCCATAAAACTTTAAATTATGTCCTTAGTTATCCACGTATAAAAGAAAAAGGTCCTTAAATCAATAGAAATGACAAAATGACTAATGATTAATTTACCACTCCTCACACATGTCCGACATGCCCGCTCTTAGTTAAAAAAAAAAATCCAAAATCGTCGAACTAAAAACGATAATAACCCTTAATTGCCAAAACCCAGGAACAGGGAAGAGAAGGAGAAGAAAGAAGAAGAAGAAACACGATCGGAGAGAGATGCGAAGAGGCTCACCCGAAGATTTGTTCCCTCCGATCTGCGACGGCTATGGGTTTTCGCGTCGCGAGAAAACGGTTTGTATTTTCGCGATTCACATGGATCTGTTTCGTCTCCTGTCAGATTCTGGAATTGAGGATTTTCATGATTCGTTCCACTTGATTTGACCTAATGATTGACCTAGATTCCTTTATCTAGATTTGGATTTGATTTATTCGAATTCTCTGAGTTATGGATAGTGTAACACGTATCTTCTCTTCTTCTTCTTCTTCTCTCATGAGAATAGTTTAAAATCATAACTTTCACCATTAGCGTGTTGTTTCATGTTTAATTCATTAGTAAAGGTCTCACCTTTAATCTATTTATTTGGCCCAGTTTCTGTAGAACCCTCTTTTGCATCATGAGGGATCAAAAGCTTCTTTATTTTGTAGTGAATCAAAATCATCTCTATTTTGATTGTTTTGGTGCCTCCTAAAGGCTTACGCTGAAGGAGTATAATTCATACTGAAGGGAAGATAGAAAAATGGCAGACGGGATATCGAGCTTTGGGGTCCCGTGACTTCTACTATAGAGTGTTGTGAGAAGAACTACGCCTACTCTTCTTAACATTGCTGAGTTCTTCAACACCTTCTCCAACGTCCCTGGCATCCTTTTAGCTCTCATTGGTCTCGTCAACGCCTTAAGGCAACGGTTCGAGAAGAGGTTTTACCGTTCTTCACATCTCCAACATGATCCCTTATTATCGGCAGCATGCTCTACCATGCCACTTTACAGCACGTGTAAGTTACATTACTTATTACCCTTCTGTTTTAACACTTATGTTGTTACCATGTCCCTGATGTGTGTGAGATAATTATGTGTCCAACCAGGCAACAACAGAGTGATGAGACGCCCAATGGTGTGGGAGATACTTCTTTACATGTACATCCTTTACTCACCGGATTGGCATTACAGAAGCACCATGCCTACTTTTCTCTTCCTCTACGGTGCTGCCTTTGCTGTAGTCCACGCTTACCTCAGGTTTGGGGTCGGTTTCAAGGTACACTACGTTGTCCTTTGCCTTTTGTGCATCCCTCGGATGTACAAGTACTACATTCACACGGAGGACACTGCAGCCAAAAGGATTGCGAAATGGTATGTTGCTACGTTACTAGTGGGAAAGCGTTTGTTGGTTCTGTGACCGTGTTTTCTGCAAGACGATATCTCAGTGGCCTGTGAATCCTCAGGGGCATGCTCTGTGGCATGTCTTCATGGGTTTCAACTCTTACTGTGCTAACACGTTCTTGATGTTCTGTCGAGCTCAGCAACGTGGGTGGAATCCGAAGGTGAAATACTTTCTTGGAGTTCCTTCCTTACGTCAAGATTGAGAAGCCGAAAACACAATGAGAGGAAGACCCGAAGAGAAGAAGAAGATCATATATATAGTTTTTGTCCATCGTTTTGTCAGATAATTTCGTTTATTTGTTTTTTGGGAAGTGAAAAACTCTCTAGATACAGAGTCTAGATTTTTCTTTTATTTTATGTTAGTTATTGGGGACGATGATGATCTTAAGAAGAATTGATTTTTTAACTTGCTAAAACGCTCTCAATATCACCACATTCTTCTTCTTGTTCTTAACTTGTACCATAAATTTTAATCTTCCTTGGCAGTTTAGCAACATCCTTTGGTTTGTGTCATGTGTGTTGGTGTACATGTGTTTTTATGTCAGGAAGCTCAAGACCGTTTCATAGATGCGAACAATGCAAGACATGGAGCAGGGCACTTCGTCAGTTGTCACTAGGGTTCCACATACAAGACACCTATAACAGCCCATCTTGGCATGATGTCTGATGGAAAATGAATCGGACTACGTCGACCAAAATTGCTTCTTTGCCATGATCCCAGAGAAATTTCTTCAAGAAGTAAAAAAGCAACGAGGTTACGAAAACGACGAGAATACCCTTTACCTATAAGCCTTAAATACCAAGACACAAAAGAGTAACATAGAACATTTTTGTTCAACTGCGGGTTCTTAAGTGGGGGTTCTAACTTTTTGATTTTTTCGTTTTTTCATTTTTTTCCTTTTTACTTTACGGCTAAAAACCGGCTTTTAAAAACTCTTATTTAAAGAGCCGATTCTAGTTTTTCTTAGTTAAAAACTAGACCAACTCTAACAAAAGTTAAGACCCTACCTAAAAATCCTAGCAATAACATGTCCTAAATCAAAACCAACCATTGAAGGGCATATTCCGTCATTCATTAGTTATAAAGAGAGAGATAGAGAGACAAAACAGAGACAGCGAAGAAGAGAGAGAAAGAGACAAGGGAAGAGAGAGAGAGAGGATAAGACAGAGAAATAATTTTTTTTTTTTGTTCGTTCGTGTGGGTAAATGACAAAGCTTTGAATTCGTCTCCTCGTCAATGGTATCGGACCAAGATCTAGCGAAAGGAGTCGAGACTTTGCTCCGACAATCCGACCCCACCTCTCTCACATCCTTATCCACTGTTGTTCACCAGCTTTGAGGCTAAGCTAGGGTTAGACCTCTCCGACAAAACCAATTTCATCAGAGACCACATCAATCTCCTCCTCCGCTCTCACCCACCCAACCTCCTCCGTCTCTGCCTCCTCATCAACCGCACAACCTCCTCCTCCTCCGCCTCAGCATCAGCAACAACAGCAACTCCATTTCGGCGTCAATGTCACGGCAGAGGGGCAATTCACACTGCACCCTCCGTCTCAACAATACCTCCTCCCCATTTCTCTCTCCCACCCTCCTCCTCCTTACCACTCTTATGACCTCAATTTTCAGCAGCCGTATCCACCTTACATTGCCACCGCGGGCAGCAGCATCAGCTACAAGGAGCCAACGCTTCTCCCTCTGTTCATCAAACCCCAAAAGAAAGGTTCGATTTTTAGGGATTTTAGGGTTCGGTTTCGTTAATCTTTCCCATTGCCAGTAATTGGGGGTTCCTTATTAGGAAAGTCTAAATCTTTAGATTAATTTTGTTGGTTTTCATGTAAAGTTATTAGTTTTATGACACGGGGTTTTGTCTATATCGCAGTGCACCAGCTGGAACCAAAAGAAAAGGTGGACCTGGTGGACTAAACAAAGTCTGTAGGGTTTCTCCGGAGCTTCAAGTCGTTGTTGGTGAACCTGCTCTTCCCAGAACTGAGGTTATGCTCATTCACGGTTATGACAATGTGTATTAAGCCATTGGGTTGTTGTTGTTAAAGTGCTGGTTTGTGGTTGTCAGATTGTGAGGCAGTTGTGGGCTACATAAGGAAGAATAACCTTCAAGACCCGAGTAACAAGCGGAAGATCATCTGTGATGATGCGTTGCGGGTGGTTTTCGAGACTGATTGTACTGACATGTTCAAGATGAATAAGTTGCTTGCTAAGCACATTCTCCCACTTGATCCATCAAGTAATGGTTTTTCATTACAAGCGCTTTTTGCTCAACTCTGAATGTCCTTGTTTAGTTCAGTGTTTCTGATTGTTTTGAGCTCTCTTTTTTTGGCAGAGGACTCTGGTCAGGTGAAAAGGGCAAAAGCTGAGGTGGAGACTAAGAATGAGACTGAGACCACAGAGCCTGCTAGTTCAAATTCAGCTGTTTCATTATCTGAGCCACTTGCTAAGTTCTTTGGCACTGGTGAGACGGAGATGACGGAGGAAGAGATTATTGGCCGTGTGTGGGAGTACATAAAGCTCAACAATCTAGAGGTGGGTGTTGAAATACGCTGCCTGCTCCTCTATTAAAAGCTCATTTCTTAAAGATAATACACAAGAAAAGCACTGTTGATTCTGCCTTTTTGGTATGTTTACAGGACCCGGTAAATCCAGTGGCTATTCAGTGTGATGAGAAGCTTCGTGAGCTTCTTGGATGTGAGAGCATTTCAGCTGTGGGGATAAATGAGATGCTCAGGCGCCATATGTGCAAGCGGTCTTGATATCTTCTGACTTAATTAAAACTAGGAACTACTAGTGTAAGTGAAGCTTGGATCTCACAGATTATGATATTTATATATCAGCATTGTCAGCTATTGATTACTGTATCACAATCCTCTTGCAGGTGGACCTACTTATGACTCATGGATGTAGAACTCTGATAGGGAAGAAGATACCATTTTCACTATTAACTTCCTGTAATGATATTTTCATCTTCCTTTAAGTCTTTAGCTGGTTGTGTATTAAAATGATTAGGTTAATGTATTATTCAGGAAACCGATGTTTCTAGTACTGAAACTCTAGTGTAAACGGGTCAATTGGCGTAGATGTTTTGTATTTAACGCCATTTACCAATGAATGTTATAGGAACAAAAAGAAGTAAAAAACATGTGTTTAATTGGTGTTTTATCTATTATCTTCTTCTATGTTATGTGCTGTATGTTAAAGCAGCAAGCAGAAGAAGAGCAAGAAGTAGTAGAGTGATGAGATACCATTTGAGCAAGAAGTGAACGTGGCCATTAGTTCCATATTTCTTTTTAGTTAGTGGGATTATGCTTGTGTGTTGCTTGCTCAGGTACATAGTTAGTTTATTTATGTTAGTCTTGTATTTAATCATGAGTTGAGAGTTCAATAAGACAAGAAGAGAAAAATTGAAGTAACTTGTTATTTAAGACTTTCGAACTTATTAATTGGTATCAGAGCATATTTTTTTTAGCTTTGAAGAGAGCATATTTTTTTAGCTTTGAAGAGAGGACTTAATTGGCATCAAAACACATTTTTGTTTTTGATCCGAACCACTTTGTGGAATCGCTGAGGTTAAGGCGAGCCAAACCCAACTCTTCTGCTTAATCTTGGATTTCTTTCTGACTTCGAGAAACCTAAACAATTTTAGACCCAAGACATATAGGGTCCTGATTGTTTATATAGTTTCTAGATTTTACTTTTTGGATTTTTTAGTTTTTCGTTTTTAATTTTTGGATTTTTTAGTTTTTCGTTTTTAATTTTTGGATTTTTTTTTATAATTTTTTTTAATTTTAGTTCTATTGTAGGTTTTTTTGAAAAAACTTGAATGGTGATTTTAGATTTTAGATTTTGGATTCTGGACTTTGTTTTTTTTGTTTAGATTCTAAATTAAATTTAATAAATAATAATATATCTTATGAAAATAATAAAAATATACATACAAAGAGAGCTATATAAAATTGCTCTTAGAAGATAACAAATACACATACAAAGCTCAAAAACCCCACCAGCTCAGATGTTTTCTGATTCTAACATGGCCATGGATACCATGAAGAAAAATATTTCAATGATTATACCACGGGTAAAATTAAGTTTTGATTTATCGCTCTTGGTATATCGTATATAAGGAAACTGATGAACTCTACTATCTGCCAGACGCCCCACTTTTGCATGGATCAACTTCTTCTTCTCTGGTTTTGTTGCAGGTTTTGTTTCCCTTTATATATTTTTTGTCCCATCTTATCCTCCTTTTAGCTTCACAGACGCATTATTGTCTTGGGTTTTGTGTTTATCAGCTCTTTTACTCTACAGTGTTGTAGCCTCTGAAACTTCCTAATCTTATCTTGCAGCCAAAAATACCGATAGACTTTAGTACTGTTGATGTTAGCTACTTAAGCAGCCGTTCATGGTATGTATCTAGTTACATAGATGATGGCACATATCAGTTTTATACGGGTATTGTTTATATTCTCTTGTTTCATGAGATGTTGTTCTTCCATGTCTTAGGTACTTCTTGAACTTGTTCAGATTAAGAGGCTTGTTTAGTCTCATTCTTGGAGATGAAAGTGGTTAGTGTTCACCTACTACTAATTCTCATCATTTCTCCTCACAAAACTCTTTACTCATTGCAAGTTATCTCTTTCTTATGTAGCTATTGATGATAACACAAGCAATGATGCAAATGGATGGATTTGGTTTTGACGCATCAAAGGTATCTCTATCACAAGCGCCTTCTAGTATTTCTTGAATCATCATCATCCAACATTGTTTCATTCTAGCTTTGGTGCAGTAGAGATGAGAGGACATGATATTTAAAATTATTGTGTTTCCCTTATCCTCCATTGTTGTCATAAACTACCACATTCAAGTTTTCTTCAGTGACAATATTTGTAACCTGATTTTGATTTTATATGATTTAATTAAAAACCTTAGTATTATTACAAGCATTACTTTGGTTCAGCTAATCTGGTTGTCCGGTGTTTATGTACTGATGAATGTGATGGAATAAAACTTTTGAGAATTTGTTTGCCCAAAAAGATTTGCTCCCGTTTTAAATGGATTATTAGAAGATTGTGCAAGTTAATGTAACAACTCGTCCCGTGAGACCCAACTGACGCTACATCGTATGGATCCTAACCTTTCACATGTGTGTCTCTCACGACTATACATATAAGTTATTGGTATGTTTGGCGTTACTCAAACCCAAAACTTCACCTTTTAACAACTCTCTCATATGATAAACTATCACCAATTGATAAAAAATCGATTTTTACTGTAATGGCTGATCTTCCGGTTCGACGGGTAGGCCGTTTAGATCGAACATATGGAATTGATCAAAATTATTAACAACCACCATTCGTCTGTGAGCTAAAACGTGTAATCCAATCAAACAATAATGAGCTAAAGTGTGATCTACAACCACCATTAGTTTGTGAACTAAAACTTGTGATCTAATCAAACAATAATATGAGCTAAAGTGTGAGAGAAGATAAAGATGTTGAGGAGATATACAGTGAAAATGAGTGCCAAAATAGAAAAACACAAAACAATACATGGTCCAAACAACCTTAATATGAGAGAGTTGTTATCCAAAGTATAAAGTCAAGTAATAATATATAATATATGGAAAACCTTTTGAACACAGTTACATAAACTTCATATTCTCCACATAGTCTACAAATGTGTCACCAACAATATCTTCATGATGCTCAACCTCTTTTAGTCCCTTATTGGTTCTTGAAAAAGTGTTTCTCTCCAAATTGTAGAAGAAAAGGCACGAGTGCCACGAGTAGACAATTTCACCAGTACTAATCATTCCACGAAACTTATATCCAGTAACTATCTCGCACCCCAAAGGCGACAATACAAAGACATGCTTGGACCATCTTTGATTTCCAGCATCTTCTAGAACCCACAACACAAGTTTTTCCTCAACCTGACAATGTATACCTAGTTTATCTTTGTAGTTGAACAAAGTCGAAGAACTAGAAAAAAAATCAAAAGGCATGTCTTCATCTTTGTTAATGATACCAAACTTCTCTGACCTAACATCAAAGCAAACTATCACAAAAGACTTTTCGAACCGAGCCTCGAAATATAAAACACCATTTATGCATATATCACCATGTAATAAAATATCCTCCTTAAAATTGAGCTCTGGTTCAAGCCTTCTCCACAAACATTTTCCAGTCTCCAATGTCAAAATCCAATGAGTATTATTGGGAGTACTATAGAGTGAGTTGTTCATACTCAAACACAACACTTTGAGTTGTTTTCCAATAGGATCATAGCCTAAGAGCATTAATATCGGGGTCTCCTAACCCGTATCTTACTGTAATTAAGTTTAAAAAAAAATTAATAAAACAGAAAATCAATAAGAACCGTCGCTTAATTAAGGCCAAGAGGAGACGCCTCTTATTGCCACGTGTAGGCATGTGAGTGGGCCGATGAGCGGTGTCTACCGTTTCTTCTTCTTTCGTCTATTCTCTCTCTCTGTCTCTCGAAAACTCTCTCTTTCGGTGCGACGAAAAGGGCGATTCTCTCCCTCTCCGTTGCTCGTCGACGAAACCGTAATCGTCGGTCTCCCTGGCTCTCCTCCGTGTTTCTCAGCCTCTCTGCGGCTCTGGTCGACGGACCTCCCGGTCTCTTTGCCTCTCGTCGAAGCGAAAAGGTAAAGTTATTGTTCTGTTCTTCATGTTGCATGTCTTTGATTATCCTCAATCTTTTTCTGATTCTTTAATATGATTTGTTTTTCGGTTCGATACTATCCCTCGGTGGCTCGCGTCGGCTGCAACGGAGATCTCAGTCGGTGGTTCTCCTTAAACCAAAGGTTAAGCTTTTATTTCTTGTTCTTCAATCATGCATGTCGGTTGATTTGGTTTTTGGGTTTGGATATGTATCTTGATTGATTAGTTTGTTGAGTTCGGTTATGTATCTAGATTCAATTGTTTTGTGTGTTCGGGTCTGTATATAGATTGAGTAGTTTGTAGTGTTTGATCAATTGTGAATTGTTTGGTGCTAATTTATCAATTTTGATTTGGTTTGTGATTGTTGATTCTTTTACTGGTTTCTGTCTTTCTTGTGAGATGGACGGATCAAGATAGATTTAGGTAGTGTGATGTTCTGATGAATTGGTTTATGTTTTTCTGGTTGAGATGGACTGGTTGAGATGGACTGGTTGAGACACCTCAAAAGCATGTCGAGAACGAAGGACTTGGACTCCTACTGATGATGTCCTCCTCATCAGCTCCTGGCTAAACACCTCAAAGGATCCGGTTGTGGGGAATGAGCAAAGATCAGGCGCATTCTGGAAAAGAATAGCAGCCTACTTTGCGGCAAGCCAGAAGGAAGACGGTGGTGGGCAAAGGGAGGCCAGTCATTGTAAGCAGCGTTGGCACAAGATCAATGATCTTGTGTCCAAGTTCTGTGGAGCTTACGCAGCTGCATCTAGAGAGAAAACCAGTGGCCAAAATGAAAATGATGTCCTCAAGCTGGCTCATCAAATCTTCTACAACAACCATAATAAGAAGTTCACACTAGAACATGCTTGGAAGGAGCTACGTAATGACCAGAAGTGGTCTGAACTCTCTACTGGTGGAAGCTCAAAGAAGAGAAAGTTTGAAGATGGATCACAGTCGGCTACCTCTCAAGCAACTGAGACAGACACTGATGTTGAGGGAAGCAACCGTCCCCCAGGTGTTAAGGCATCAAAAGCCCGTGGTAAGAAGCCTGTGGGTTCTAGGAAAGACTTAGCTGAGTTTCAGACGATGTGGAACATCAAGCAACAAGATTTAGCAATGAAAGAGAAGCTCTCCAAGATGAAGCTACTTGACAGTCTCATTGCAAAACCCGAACCTCTAGCTGATTATGAAGAGAGTTTGAAGAAGAAGCTGATTAATGAGTTAATGTCTAGTTGAACCTCTAGGTTAAACCTCTACGTTTGTTCTGTGATTTTAGCTTCACATTAATTGTTCTGTGATTGTTCTGTGTGGTTCGGTTTGCTGTTGTTTTGTTTGTTTATGGTATATTAAGTTATTGTTCATGCTTGTTTATGGTTTTTAATAAGCTTGCTCTTTGTTTGCAGGTCAAGAAGAGTGACAGAGTGAAAGGTCAAGAAGAGTGACAGAGTGAAAGGTCAAGAAGAGTGACAGAGGTGTCACGGGTAGTGTCTGTGTTTTGTGTCACGGGTAGTGTCTGTGTTTTGTGTCACGGGTAGTGTCTGTGTTTTGTAATGTTCTGTTTCAAGGGTAATGTTTGAGTCACGGGTGTTTCTCATGTTTTGTAACGTTTGTGTCACGGATGCTTGTGTCATGGGTCTATGTTGTCTACTTTGTAATGTAGTGTACTACTTTGTTTTGTAATAAGCTTGTGTCTATATATAAAAACTTCTTCTTCTCTCCTTTTTACATACAAACGAGCACTTCTCCTTCTTTCCTTCTTGATCAGAAACGAGTACTTCTCCTTCTTTCCTTCTCCTTCTTTCCTTCTTCATCAACAAGTCTTGTTCTATCTATACTTGTGTTCTTAATCTCTCCACCTCTTGATCACAATTTTTATTCACAAAACGACTAAAACATCTCTATATGGCATCTTCTTCCCATAATGATTTCGAGGGATCACTTGATGATACGTTTGATCAATATTTTGATCAATATTTTGATCAAACTTTTGAGAATTTTACCATTGGTGATGAAGAAGATGGAAGAAAAAAAAGAAAAAAGCGAGTTTTTATCGAAAGGAATCGTGAAGAAGGTCATGTTCGGCTATGGAATGATTATTTCAGTGAAAAATCCCACATATCCTGAAAATATTTTCCGCCGACGTTTTAGAATGAACAAGCCATTGTTCATGCACATTGTTGACCGACTCTCAAATGAAGTTCATTTCTTTCGTCAAAAAAAAAGATGCTCTTGGAAGACTTGGTCTCTCAACACTCCAAAAGTGTACAGCAGCTATTCGTGTGTTAGCATATGGTTCTGCGGCAGATACGGTCGACGAATACCTCCGTCTCGGTGAAAGTACAACTCGTAAATGTTTGGAAAATTTTGTGGAAGGAATAATAAATTTATTCGGCGATGAGTACCTAAGAAGACCAACACCGGCTGATCTTCAACGTCTACTTGATATTGGAGAGCATCGTGGATTTCCCGGGATGATAGGAAGCATCGATTGTATGCATTGGGAGTGGAAGAATTGTCCCACCGCTTGGAAAGGGCAATATTCTCGTGGTTCGGGAAAACCGACAATTGTTTTAGAGGCGGTTGCTTCATATGATCTTTGGATATGGCACGCGTTTTTTGGACCTCCAGGTACTTTAAACGATATAAATGTTCTTGATCGTTCACCCGTTTTTGATGACATAATAAAGGGTCTTGCTCCGGAAGTCACTTACTATGTCAATGGAAGAGAGTATCATTTGGCTTATTATCTCACCGATGGTATTTATCCGAAATGGGCAACTTTTATTCAATCTATTCCAATACCTCAAGGGCCGAAAGCAGTTTTATTTGCGCAACGTCAAGAAGCTGTCCGAAAGGATGTCGAACGTGCTTTTGGAGTCTTGCAAGCTCGTTTTGCCATTGTTAAAAATCCAGCACTTTTTTGGGATAAAATCAAAATTGGGAAGATTATGCGAGCATGTATCATACTCCATAATATGATAGTAGAAGACGAGCGAGATGGATATACTCAATTTGATGTTTCGGAGTTTCAACAAGGAGAAGAAAACGGAAGTTCACATGTGGATCTCTCGTATTCTACAGATATCCCTACAAATATCGCCAATATGATGGCGGTTCGAACTAGAATTCGCGATAGACAAATGCATCAACGACTCAAAGATGATTTGGTTGAACATGTATGGCTTCAATTTGGCCGGGATGAAGACATCAACTAAACTTCGATGCTTCTTTCAAATTATTATCGTTTATTGTAATAATATTCGTTTTATGTTTTAATTTTCAAATCTATGTTTAAAATGTTATCTTCTAATATGTTTTATTCAATTAATAAAATTTATGTTTTATAAAAAAAAATAATATTTTTTTTTAAGAAACCCAAAATAAAAATCTTGCAATGGAGCAATTAATTGGAAGGGTTTCTTATTATTGTTTCTTAAACCACTTTTTCCACTTAATATCATTAAAAATTGCTAAGAGACCCTAATATGGGTTTGTGCAATATTAATGCTCTAAGAATATTCCCTTGAGAGTGTATTTTTCTTTTCTAGGCACTTTGGGTAAGTTTCGAACTTTTCCCTTGGCAGGGTTACAAATCACCGACCATTGTCTTCTTCCCCATCCCAGAAGCAAGACCAATCCACATACCGGTTTAGAGATATAACTTGGACGATAATTAGGAACTGACGGA
The DNA here is from genome assembly GCA_905132765.1 of Moricandia arvensis. Taxonomy (NCBI): domain Eukaryota; kingdom Viridiplantae; phylum Streptophyta; class Magnoliopsida; order Brassicales; family Brassicaceae; genus Moricandia; species Moricandia arvensis. Next base: position 24,465 of record CAJHQP010005648.1, on the reverse strand, counting down.
GGATGATAACGAGTGGCTACAAAAGAAGAGTTATCGTCTGGATTAGGAGGCTGAAGTGCAGAGTAGAAGAACAACTTGCCCTTAGCTCTTATGGTGAAAAGGAGACGTGGACGAGTCAAAGACATAGTCAGAAACATCTCAGTGAAATCATGACGACGAAGTATTGATGCCAAAATTTTTGATACGCAACGAAACCTAGCTATAGACTTTGCTGGGACTCGAGAAAATATTTCCACAAGTAGATCATCAGGGATTGGTGGGTTTGAGTATTCTCTTACCGAGTTTGATGACTGTGTTTCATGTCTGGATGTGGTTAACATTACACCATCCGAGAACTGCTGCTCCAGATGTTCTATGGCAGGACCAAGAAATATCTGAATGGAATCGCTGAGGTTAAGGTGAACCAAACCCTAGACTTCAGATTAGTGGATTTCTTTCTGACTTCAAGAAACCTAAACAGCTTTAGGCCAAGACATACAATTTATATGGTTATAGAGCTAGTTCGTTGATTTTGGTTTTTTTTTAATTTACAGTAGATTTTAGTTTTTGGAAAAACTTGAATGGTGATTTTAAATTTTAGATTCTGGATTTTTTTTTCAGATTCTAGATTTAATTAATTAATAAAAATCAATAATAATAAAACGTATCTTATGATAATAAAACTACAAAATAATACACCAAAAATTCACATACAAAGAGAGCTATGAGAAATCGTTCTTAGAATTTTTAATAACATAACTAACTAGTGCTAAAAAGAGCTATATAAAATCTCTCTTAGAAATTTTATTTTTATATAATAATTTTAATTTAATATTTAAACATACTACAATATGCTATTAATTAATTGAGTATTATATGAAAAACACATTAAGATTATACATTTGATGAATTCGTTTCTAAACCATTTTTTGCACACATATGTCTATGGTTATTTATTTCTTTATAAGTATTTTCCATAAAAATTTGTTAAAATAATTTTTTTTTTGTGAAACTTTTTTCTATTTTTTATCATTTATAAATATCAGAAATTTGTTTTTATATATAACATGATATTTCTTAGAATATTATTAATGAAATATCAATATTTTAAGAATGAAAACTTAAATTATGGAAAACCGACGTGAAAACTAAACAAAATTGTTGATTTTTTATTTTCCTTCTAACAATGTTTTCTCTTTGAAAAAAAAATCAATTGATTCACTATAAAAACTTTAAAAAAATTATTTTTTGGGTTTTCTGAAATAATCGCACCTTTTATCAATGTAAAAATTGTTTTTATTGTTTTATAATCTAATATATTGTGTTGCATTTTTATACCCATTGTTAGATACTCATTTAAATTTTCAATATTATAGTATTACTATGTTTTATCAAAATTTAATGGTTTAGGAAAAGTTTTAACTAAACCACTTATCTATTTTTTCTTTCTAAAACACCTATCTTGAATTTTATTTTAAATGATGGAATCTGATTAATATTTACTGTTTTATTTTTATTGTGATTTGAAGTGTTTTATTCTTACAGATAATATTCTTTCTGACATTAAGAAAATCTATGAAATTTAATGAGAAATCTAATGTTGGCTTGAGTCCATAATCTACTGTGAAAGGAAGGAAATAAGAAATATCGGTGTATAATAAAGTTGAGATATATGTTTTTAGTTATACTGATCAAAAGATAACAATTTAATCATTCAAATCTCAGATTTTATTTTAAATGGTTAGGACTATGTTTTAACTAAAAACTAGTTAAGTATTATTATATTAGTTCAACTATCAATAGTTAGAAAACTTGAGAGAGATATAATTTTATTTCATGATTTATAAAAAACTAAAAAAGTAACAGTGAATAAACATTTTAATCTACTATATTAAAACAGAGTTCTATTTGAAATGTACCGTGGCATATTTTTTTTTTGGACCTATTGAAAAGTCATGAACTATTTGATTTGTGATTTTTTAATTGACCATCATTTTATAAATGTTAAATATACTTTCTATTAACCTACTAATTTAAAACCATTTTGACATTAGATAATCGCCAAAACTTTGCCCCAGAAGTATGCTCGATCTAGGAATTGAATCTCTTACATGATGCTCTGAGATTTCATTGTTGTAGTTAAAAATTTAACGATCTATCTGCCACTACTTCATCTGATTCTAGATCTAAGAGAATCATTTTGAGTTTTCACCTCTTCTCATCGTGATTTATATAAAAGTCTGAGTTCCCACGATATATATGATGTGATGAGCATTAGGTTTATATTCAGATGGTGTGAGAAAGTGATGTGTCGTGTTTTTATCGGTTTTAGTTTATGTTATTATAGAGTATTTCGAGTCTTTTTGTTGTCTTTAGTTCTTTTTCAGGTCGCAATGCGTTAATTTGGAGTTTCGGGCACAAGAAGGGAAGAACAAGCCGAAGTATGCAGAACTGTACCAGGGATCGGGGGATCCATACAACATGGATCGAGGGATCTGTGCCAGATCGACCGATCCATGCCGACTGGATCGACCGATCCTCGGCGTCTCCGGCTCCACCAACCACTAACGAGTTTTGCACTCATTTTACCCACTTCCAACTAATAATTTCGACCAAGCTTTTTCATTTCTTGTTCTTTGAAGTCCAGAGAAGCCAGAGAAAACACCAGGGGCGATCTTGAAAGAGATTTGAGAGATTTGTTCTCTTTAAAACTTTTGATTTCTCTTGTTGTTCTTTTGAACTTCTTGTAAGAAGATCTTGAGGGATAGAGTTTCTCTGTGAGAAATCTCTTGAACTCTGGATCAGTTGTATAAATTCATGTTTTCTATCTTAATTTCGTTGATGTTTGAGTAGTTTGCGCAATTGGGTATTAGGATTTCAAAGGGATTTCATGGTTTTGTTGATTTAGGATTGTTAGATTCTTGGGATTTACGTTTTGGTTCTTCGTCTACTGGATTTCTTACTGCTTGAACTGAATTGATCACTTAGTTCATGATATAAGGTTGTTTAATGCACCGAAAGTGATAGTTTAAACTCCGGAAAAGACTTTAGATGAGCAAAGTGTCCTTAACCCTCGGAAGTTGATGTTATTGCGCTTTGTGAACATATCGAATATGTTGTTAATGCTTGTTTAGAATCCAAAACTCAGCGGAAGTTAGTGTGGAGGTTTCTATTAACATAGAGAGTTAGCGCTGCGGAAGTAGGTTAATTCTAATATAGTGTTTGAGTTCAAGACGGTTCTTAATACAATCTCTGCTAGCAATAAATGATTAGCTCTACGGAAGTAGGTTGATTATGTCTGTGTCTGATAGCCATGAGTCCCCGCGATTTCCTATTGCCCAATGCTCTCTCACATTAACACTTTCTGCATTTTCTCATCGCATTGCATTATTTTGTTTCAGCCTAGTTTTAGTAAACAAAACCCTTCTGTTTAGTCTTAGCATAACTCTCATCTCGTATCCTCGTCGTGTAACCGTTGGTCTCTGTGGATTCGATCCTGAAGTGCTACAACGACATACCATTCGATTGTGGTATTGCTGGTACTTCCGGTTAATTGGCCTGTGTAAAAACAGTGAAATCAGAAAGGGTGAAGAAGGTACAGTGGGTAGATTGGATGGGGAAAGAACTTGATGAGACCTGTGATTTCGAGTCTAGGTTAGTCTGATGTTTGCTTTTGTGTTAGCTTCTTTGGTTACTTGACATGAAGAGTGAATATTTAATCACTCAAAGTGGAGTTTTCAGTATGTTCTGCTTAAGAATTACATGATTAACATTTGTTTGATTCCTCAATTTACTTACAGTGAATATCAAATATGTCTTTTTATTAGTACATTAACCTATTTTTTTCTTATTTGATATGTTTTTAAAAATATCTTGGCTAGGAACGGGAGAGAAGCGAGAGATTACGATGGGACAGATGACGATGGCAAAGGTGTTAAATATCATAGAGTTGATATTGTTTCCAATTCTACCAATCTGATTAACAAGTAGGTAATGTATGATAATGACAAAAGCAAGAGTGAAGATGATGAGTATAATTATGATGATGAAGAAGGTGTTTGTGAGCTCTGGAAGAGAGAATTGGTTTTGAAAATTCAAGAATAGCTTGGTTGACAACAGAATCCATGGTTTCAAAATATCAGAACTTGATGGACTCCATTAATCTCCACCGATCGATTTCTTCGACCCATGTTCTCTTTTCTATTCATTGATGCCCTTATGTTTTCGTATTTGAGCAACACTCATAATTATAGGCTTTGAAGTTGCAGATACTGAATGTTTGTTTATTGTATGAAAATGGGCTAGGGAAACAACTCTTTCTGGTACACTTGCTTGGTGCAGTTACCTCGTGAATATCATCTCTTGGCGAGAATTTAAGAAGCAAACTTTACAATTTCGTGTCTACTACATTTTTGTGTTTTGTCTTTTGGTTTTCAATAGAGTAGCTCTCATATCTCTAGCGATTTGAACTCAAAATGGGTATTTGTGATCATGTATGTAGGTGAGATGATGTTTGGGCTGCAGAGAAAGCCATAGCCAAGTCTCAGGCCGAGTAGAAGGAAATGTTATGTTGATGGAGTTAGATATCAAGACCAAATTTCAGAGTCTTCAAGCGTGGAACTGGGTTTATGCAACTTTAAGAATACTTCATCTGTCACATGAAAGATGTGTGATGATATTATTTTAAACTCAAAAAATGAGAAGAGAGTTTACTTGGAACAATCAATAACAGTTAAAGAGTTTAGAGCTGGGTCGACAGAAGGTAGAGATTGTGTGAGTAGTTTAGAACATGATGTTTCAAGGAAAACTCACACGAGTGCAGCATGCGATGGAAAGATGAGTTTATCTTTCTTCAGTCATTTTTTCAAGGTGGAGCAAGGTTTAAGTCATGGATGCATTTGGTGTCGCCGAATCATTTGGTTCCGTAGGATGATTGTCTGACAGGTTCTGCATAAAATATAACTTGGTAACATCAATTCCCATCAACCTAAGCATTGATGATTGCTAGCATCTTTCTATTAGAAATATTTATATGTTTTTTTGTGTTTCCATGCAGAAAAATTATTTTTACATGACAATGATCTCTTTGCGTGTTATGGATTCCTTTGCAATCAATGCTGTAATGGTGGCTACCCAATTTCCGCATGGTGGAACGTTATTTTTTCCACAGGTATTTACGCATTACAAATCTGGGGTATACAAGCACATATCAGGTACTAACATTGGAGGTCCTGCTTAAGCTTATTATCTGGAGACTTCTGATGGCGAAGATTATTGGGTATTGTTTTACTTTTACACTTTGCTTAAATACCTAGAGTGTTAGTAATAACTTAAGATATACCAAGAGCGATAAAATCAAAACTTAATTTTACCTGTGATATAATCATTAATATCTGCCAGACGCCCACTTTTGCATGGATCAACTTCTTCTTCTCTGGTTTTGTTGCAGGTTTGTTTCCCTTTATATATTTTTTTGTCCCATCTTATCCTCCTTTTAGCTTCACAGACGCATTATTGTCTTCGGTTTTGTGTTTATCAGCTCTTTTACTCTACAGTGTTGTAGCCTCTGAAACATCCTAATCTTATCTTGCAGCCAAAAATACCGTTTCCATTGACTCAGAGGTTCAGGTCAATGTTACAGAACGGGATAGACTTTAGTACTGTTGATGTTAGCTACGTAAGCAGCCGTTCATGGTATGTATCTAGTTACATAGATGATGGCACATATCAGTTTTATACGGGTATTGTTTATATTCTCTTGTTTCATGAGCTGTTGTTCTTCCATGTCTTAGGTACTTCTTGAACTTGTTCGGATTAAGAGGCTTGTTTAGTCTCATTCTTGGAGATGAAAGTGGCTAGTGTTCACCTACTACTAATTCTCACCATTTCTCCTCACAAAACTCTTTACTCATTGCAAGTTATCTCTTTCTTATGTAGCTATTGATGATAACACCAGCAATGATGCAAATGGATGGATTTGGTTTTGACGCATCAAAGGTATCTCTATCACAAGTGCCTCCATTGTTGTCATAAACTACCACATTCAAGTTTTCTTCAGTGACAATATTTGTAACCTGATTTTGATTTTATATGATTTAATTAAAAACCTTAGTATTATTACAAGCATTACTTTGGTTCAGCTAATCTGGTTGTCCGGTGTTTATGTACTGATGAATGTGATGGAATAAAACTTTTGAGAATTTGTTTGCCCAAAAAGATTTGCTCCCGTTTTAAATGGACTATTAGAAGATTGTGCAGAGTTAGTGTAACAATCCACTCTGTGGGACTCAGTTGTCGCTACATCACATCGATCATAACCTCTCACATGTGTACCTTTCAAGGCCATACATGTAAGTTTGGTGTGTTTGGAATTATTCAAAACCAAAACCTCACCTTTTAACAACTCTCTCACATGAGAAGCTATCACCAATTGATAAGAAATCGATTTTTATTGTAATGGCTGATCCTCCGGTTCGATGGGTAGGCCGTTTAGATCGAACATATGGAATTGATCAAAATTATTAACCACCATTCGTCTGTGAGCTAAAACGTGTAACCCAATCAAACAATAATGAGCTAAAGTGTGATCAAAATTATTTACAACCACCATTAGTTTGTGAGCTAAAACTTGTAATCCAATCAAACAATAATATGAGCTAAAGTGTGAGAGAAGATAAAGATGTTGAGGAGATATACAGTGAAAATGAGTGCCAAATTAGAAAACGCACAAAACAATACATGGTCCAAACAACCTTAATCTGAGAGAGTTGTTATCCAAAGTATAAAGTCTCAAGTAATAATATATAATATATGGAACACAGTTACATAAACTTCATATTCTCCACATAGTCTACAAAGGTCTCACCAACAATATCTTCATGATGCTCAACCTCTTTTAGTCCCTTGATGACTCTTGAAAAAGTGTTTCTCTCCAAATTGTAGAAGAAAAGGCACGAGTACCACGAGTAAACAATTTCACCTGTACTAGTCATTCCAACAAACATCATTTCCCTAACTTTCTCGTACACCGAAGGCGACAATACGAAGACATGCTTGGACCATCTATGATTTCCAGCATCTTCTAGAACCCACAACACAAGTTTTTGTTCAACCTGAAAACGTATACCTAGTTTATCTTTGTAGTTGAACAAAGTCGAAGAACTAGAAAAAAAATCAAAAGGCATGTCTTCATCTTTGTTAATGATACCAAACTTCTCTGACCTAACATCAAAGCAAAATATCACAAAATATCGTTTGAACCTTTCCTTGAAATACAAAACACCATTTATGCATATATCACCATATATTGCACCATCCTCCTTAAAATTGAGCTCGGGTTCAAGCCTTCTCCACAAACATTTGCCAGTCTCCAATGTCAAAATCCAATGAGTATTATTGGGAGTAATATAGAGTGAGTTGTTCGTACACAAACACAACACTTTGAATTGTTTTCCGATAGGATCATAGCCTAAGAATATTTCCTTGGGAGTATTATGTTCTTTTCTAGGCACTTTGGGTAAGTTTCGAACTTTTCCCTTGGCAGGGTTACAAATCAGCGGCCCTTTTCTTGTTCCCCATCCCATAAGCAAGACCAATCCACATACCGGTTTACAGATATAAGTTAGACGATAATTATGAATTGACGGAGGATGATAACGAGTGGCTACAAGAGAAAAGTTATCTTCTGGATTATGAGGTTGAGGTGAAGAGTAGAAGAATAATTTGCCCTTAGCTTTTGTGGTGAAAAGGAGACGTGGATGAGTCAAAGACATAGTCAGAAACATCTCAGTGAAATCATGACGACGAAGTATTGATGCCAAGAATTTCGATACGCAACGAAACCTAGTTATAGACTTCGCCGGGACTCTAGAGAATATCTCGATAAGTAGATCAATAGGGAGTGGGTCTGATGATAATTGTGTTTCATGTCTGGATGTGGTTAACATTAGACCATCCGAGAACTGCTGCTCCAAATGTTGCATGGCAGCACCAAGAAATATCTAGATGGAATCACTAAGCTTAAGGCGAACCAAACCCTAGACTTCAGCTTAATCCTGGATTAGTGGATTTCGTTCTGACTTCAAGAAACCTAAACAACTTTAGGCCAAGACATACAGTTTATATAGTTTATAGATTTAGCTTTAGATTCTGGTTTTTAATTTTTGTTTTTTTAATTTCACAGTAGATTTTTGTTTTTGGAAAAACTTGAATGGTGATTTTAGTAGATTTTAGATTCTGGATTTGTTTTGAAATGTTTTCAGATTCTAGATTTAATTAATTAATAAAAATCAATAATAATAAAATATATCTTATGATAATAAAAATACAAAATATTACACCAAAAATGCACATACAAAGAGAGCTATGAGAAGTCACCCTTAGAATTTCTAATAACATAACTAATCAGTACTAAAAAGAGCTATATAAAATCGCTCTTAGAATTTTTATTTTTATATATTATTTTAAAATTAATATTTAAACATACTATAATATGCTATTAATTAATTAAGTTTATAAATAAAACTTAAATCATACATAGGGGTGTCAAAATGGGCTAAAATTAATAGATTTATCCAGACCAAACCAATCAATGAATTCAAATGAATCAAAATTTGGTTGGTAATGGATTAATGGTTTTCATGGACTAGTGAATTAAATGTTGGGTAAAAATAGTTTGGGCAAAAATGGGTTAATGGATTACCCAAACCAATCCAATTTTTCTTTTCTCAAAGAAGCTTTTTTTTTTTAGTTCATCCGACGCTATTTTGGTTTTGGGATTGTTGCAGATGATAGATTTAGGGTTTTGGGTTTGTCACAAATCTCTCAAAAGCCTATCTCTACTGACGGAAAGCCTATCTCTAACGGAAGATGATAGTTTTAGGGTTCGAATTTTCCCGAGAAACTGACGGAAGATGATGACTCTGTAGCTGGACATTTGCGATTCAGATTCTCCCTTCTCTTTTGCCTGTATCAGGTACGCCTTATACACATTAATCTGAGAGTGCTAATCATGATTATTTATTATCACCCAAATGTGAAATTGGACCATGTTGGTGGTCGGGTCTAAAGCTCAAACTATTAGCCATTAGATTATTAGCTATGTTTATTAGGTTCATATAGACTTACTCGTGACTCGTGAGCATCAGTAGCTAGAATAAAGCAATCATCAGCTAGCTTTGGCTTCTTATGGCTTGTACGGTGGCCACCAAGGGCTTGAAACGAAGAGAATCTCTTGTTACAAGTCTTGATGGATCCTTCGTTATTATATTTTTGTTGTAAGATTTTGAGAAACAAGAAAACAAAGTAAATTATGGATAGAGTTTTCTTCGTTCACACAATGAGTTGAGAGAGTTTGTAATGAAAGTTGAGAACATAGGAGTAATGTATATTTATAAGATAGTTTGAACAAAAGAAGTCGTCTTAACTAATACTTTGTTTTGGATTTAGAGACTTATGTTTTTGGTGATCATGAGTCATGTTTACAGGAGAAAGAGGACTCATGACTAATAACTTATACTTTTTTGTTATGAGGACAAGAGAAAGAGAATTCTACTTGTACGGTTGTCTTAAAAGAGAAGAAAAAGAGACTTTTAATTAGAAGTAAGAGAATCTGTCTTTTCCTAAAGCTAAAGTCTCTGCCTAGCTAATATTAAATTTGTCTAGTAACTAATAAGCATAATTACAACTTGTCAACGTGATTACATTCGGCTAGTAACTAGTAAAGCTAAAGTGTTTCTTACTTTAGAAACTAGCTACCATATGTCTTATTAATATTGTTGAATAGTGTATGATAGATCCATCCTTGCAGAAAATGAAATGACTTTGATATGATTCATTGTTAGTAGCCAAAGTGTTATACTTTTTGACGTATGATATTCCTCACTTGGTGGTATGTGTATAGTCTAGAAGCCAAAGTTTGATGCAAACCTCATTGCCATTATTGTGGTAGCTTGTTGCTGTTAGTACTATCTCTAGCATGTATAAAAGTGTAACACTATTATCTTGTGAAACTAGATGATAATGGCGAAGGTGAGACGGTCGTTATTAGACCGAATCCAAATGATGTGGAAGACATGATCACACATCCACCAAAGGAGTAAGTCTCATTTAGTGTTCTTGATCTATAACAGGTTACTTTTTGTTTTAAAAAATCTCAATGGATAAGTTCTTGTGATTGCTTCTTGTAGTTCCTTTAGCTTAGTGTTATATAGTAGTATGGTAGGAAGTTTAAGACAACACATGCATGATGACAAAGTGATGAACCCTTGTCTTTGAATGTTCTATTTCTTCTAAGAGATTCTAAGATATGAGATTGCACTCAAATTGTTGATTATGTGTTTCAGGTTAAAAGAACAGGGAGACATAACAAGAGAAGTGGAAGCTTCTATTTAGAGTAGACATAACGATGAAGATGCTCAAATTGTATTGGGAGTTTTTATTTATGTTATGTTACCATTAAGGGTTGTGTAGTAAATGGATTTTCTAGAGGCAGAGTTCTTGGTTATGTAATTATGGAGGCTAGAAAGAAAATTTTATTTGATGTTATTAAAAATATATTGATGAGTTATATTATATAATTTTGTTAATTTTTTATTAGCATTTTTGTTATTAAATGTTAATAAGTCAAATGTAATTTTATTGTGATATTGTAACTATATTTAAATTATATTTATTAATAGTATTGTTGATGGGTCAACCCATTAAAACCACCAACTCAATAATTTATATGGATTATGGTTTAACCCAAACCATTTAGTTAATGGGTTGGATTAACCTATAATCCATAAACTGCTTAATCCATTTGGTTATGGACTGGTTTGGGTTGGTTTACCCATATTGACATGACTAATCATACATTTGATGAATTCGTTTCTAAACCATTTTTGCACACATATGTCTATGGTTATTTATTTCTTTATAAGTATTTTCTATAAAAAAATGTTAAAATAATCTTCTTTTTTGAAAATCTTTTCTATTTTTATTATTTATAAATATCAGAAGTTTGTTCTTATATATAAAATAATATTTATTGAAAGATTATTAATGAAATATCAATATTTTAAGAATGAAAACTTGAATTATGGAAAACCAACGTGAAAACTTAACAAAATTGTTGGTTTTTTAATTTTCTTTCTAACAATGTTTTATTTTTGAAAAACTAGTTGACTCATTATAAAAACTTAACAAAATTGTTTTTTTGGGTTTTCTGAATCTTTTATCAATGTAAAAATTGTTTTTAATGTTTTACAATATATTGTGTTGAATTTTTATACTCATTGTTATAAAATTTTCAATATTATAGTATTAATATATTTTATCAAAAATTAATGGTTTAGGGAAAGTTTTAACTAAACCAATTATCTTTTTTTCTTTCTCAAACACTTATCTCGAATTTTATTTTAAATGATGGAATCTTATTAATATTTAGTGTTTTCTTTTTATAGTGATTTGAAGTATTTTATTCTTACTGATAATATTCTTGCTGGTCATGAAGAAAATCTATGAATATTAATGAGAAATCTACTGTGAAAGGAAGGAAATAAGAAATATTGGTGTATAATAAAATTGAGATATAAGTTTTTAATTATACTGATCAAAAGATAAAAAATTAATCATTCAAATCTCGGATTTTATTTTAAATGGTTAGGACTATGTTATAACTAAAAACTAGTTAAATATTATTATATTAATTCAACTATCATCATTAGTTAGAAAATAATATTGATATATAATATTAAATTATGCATAAGAAAACTTGAGAGAGATATAATTTTATTTCATGATTTATAAAAAAAAACTAAGGGAACAAACATTTTAACTAAGAATTTTGGGTAAGGACTTTTCGTTTGGCAGGGTTACAAATCAGCGGCCACTGTCTACTACCACATCCATGAAGCAAGACCAATCCACATACCAGTTTAGAGATATAAGTTTAGAAACATTTACATTAAGAGTCACATTATGACTTTTCAATTACATCAAGAGACACATTGGGGGCGATTGGTTGACTGTAGTTGTAGAAATTTAACTGTAAAATTTAGTCTGTAGAATTTTTTGATTTAGCTATAACTAACGTAGGTGTAAAAATTAAATGAAAAAAATATTAAAAAAAAAAGATTTCCTACATCAATTCTACAACATCATTTTTTGCTTTAGAAAATAAGGCTTCTACAGCCATTTTTTTTTCTATATTTTGGCTTTAGTTTTAAAACTACTTAAAGCATGATTGGTGATTTATATGGTTGTAGATAGAATTAAAGCTAAAGCATGTAGTTACAGTCCAACCAATCACCACCATTGTGCTGGAGACACACTTTCTAAAGATGATTTGTCCATTTTATCCTTCAAACCATGTGATCCAATTATTTTTGTTAAAATTTATTTGTCTTCCCATCTCTCTCTCTCTCTCTCTCTCTCTCTCTCTATTTCATTATTACATCAAAAGATTCGGCAAACTTTTACTAAACTACATATTTTACAAACCTTTTCTTAAGCTTAATATTAAAATAGATAGATTCACAATAATATTTCTTTGATTCTTTTCTTAGACAAATATTTCTTTCTTAAAGTTGAAAGATTCACAATCCCAAATATTTGTCCAAACACACTTTCTAATGTATTTGTTTCTCTCTCTTTTCTGTGAATCAAATTTCAATTTTTTTAATGTATGTAAAGTGTGAAAACTTGGCCTTGATTCATTGTGTTAATTGTTTGATTTGGAGCAGATATTTTTGAGCTTTGTCTACTACCACATCCATGAAGCAAGACCAATCCACATACCAGTTTAGAGATATAAGTTTAGAAACATTTACATTAAGAGTCACATTATGACTTTCAATTACATCAAGAGACACATTGGGGGCGATTGGTTGGACTGTAGTTGTAGAAATTTAACTGTAGAATTTAGTCTGTAGAATTTTTTGATTTAGCTATAACTAACGTAGGTGTAAAAATTAAATGAAAAAATATAAAAAAAAAAGATTTCCTACAGCAATTCTACAACATCATTTTTTGCTTTAGAAAATAAAGCTTCTACAGCCATTTTTCTATATTTTGGCTTTAGTTTTAAAAACTACTTAAAGCATGATTGGTGATTTATATGGTTGTAGATAGAATTAAAGCTAAAGCATGTAGTTACAGTCCAACCAATCACCACCATTGTGCTGGAGACACACTTTCTAAAGATGATTTGTCCATTTTATCCTTCAAAACCATGTGATCCAATTATTTTTTTAAAAATTTATTTGTCTTCCCATCTCTCTCTCTCTCTCTCTATTTCATTATTACATCAAAAGATTCGGCAAACTTTTACTAACTACATATTTTACAAACTTTTTCTTAAGCTTAATATTAAAATAGATAGATTCACAATAATATTTCTTTGATTCTTTTCTTAGACAAATATTTCTTTCTCAAAGTTGAAAGATTCACAATCCCAAATGTTTGTCCAAACACACTTTCTAATGTATTTGTTTCTTTCTCTTTTCTGTGAATCAAATTTCAATTTTTAATGTATGTAAAGTGTGAACACTTGGCCTTGATTCATTGTGTTAATTGTTTGATTTGGAGCAGATATTTTTGAGCTTTGTCTACTACCACATCCATGAAGCAAGACCAATCCACATACCAGTTTAGAGATATAAGTTTTGAAACATTTACATTAAGAGTCACATTATGACTTTTCAATTACATCAAGAGACACATTGGGGGCGATTGGTTGGACTGTAGTTATAGAAATTTAACTGTAGAATTTAGTCTGTAGAATTTTTTGATTTAGCTATAACTAACGTAGCTGTAAAAATTAAATGAAAAAAATATAAAAAGAAAAGATTTCCTACAGCAATCCTACAACATCATTTTTTGCTTTAGAAAATAAGGCTTCTACAGCCATTTTTTTCTATATTTTGGCTTTAGTTTTAAAAACTACTTAAAGCATGATTGGTGATTTATATGGTTGTAGATAGAATTAAAGCTAAAGCATGTAGTTACAGTCCAACCAATCACCACCATTGTGCTGGAGACACACTTTCTAAGGATGATTTGTCCATTTTATCCTTCAAACCATGTGATCCAATTATTTTTGTTAAAATTTATTTGTCTTCCCATCTCTCTCTCTCTCTCTCTCTCTCTCCCTCTCTATTTCATTATTACATCAAAAGATTCGGCAAACTTTTACTAAACTACATATTTTACAAATCTTTTCTTAAGCTTAACACTAAAATAGATAAATTCACAATAATTTTTCTTTGATTCTATTCTTAGACGAATATCTCTTTCTCAAAGTTGAAAGATTCACAATCCCAAATGTTTGGTCCAAACACACTTTATAATGTATTTGTCTCTCTTCCTCTTTTCTTTGAATCAAATTTCATTTTTCTTAATGTTTGTAAAGTGTGAAAATTTGGACTTGATTCAGTGTTTTAATTGTTTGATTTGGAGCAGATATATTTGAGCTTTGTGATTTTTTCTCTTGGGGGATGTGTGCATCTTCCATGGTGGCAAGATCCCTCCGTACGAGACTGCGTGTTGTTGGTTCCGCCGTATGCGGTGGTTCGGCGCCTTCTTCTTTGCTTCCTCCGAAGACCCATCAGATCTACTCATATTTGTTGTTGGACAGATTCCTCAGATCTACTCATTGAGCGATTTCCAAATGCTTTTTTCTGCTTTCCAGTTTTTTTTCTAAATCTGGAGTCGTATTTCTAATTTGTGTACAAACATAATTGTTTCTTTCTTCGATTTACACTTAAGTTTGATTATAGTTTTTCTCAACTAGTTTTGTTTGAAACAATAATCGCTCATATTGAGAATATTTGATGATGATAAGAGTGTGGTGTGGACTCGAAAGGGATGGATGGGTGGTGTGTGGATAACTGGCGCGTGGATGGGTTATGTGTGGATGGTTGAAGTTTGGACGGATAATGTGGGGTGTGGATGGGGTCGTCGTGGTATTGCTCTGCGTAGACATCATCTCCGGGGACTAGTGGGGTGGCTTCTGGCGATGTCTTGCTTGGTGATGTGGGTGCATGTGAGCCGTCCACAACCAATGGATTGATTCATAACATTTTAGTTGTTGTTGCACTAATGGGAACTATGTCATGGTTATAGTGAAAGCTTTTTTGATCTATAAATCAGCCTACGAAGATCTCTTTTGTTGTCTTCCATGTATCATATTTATGCTCTCTTTTTTGGCTTTAGACAATAGATCGTTATTTTGTAGTTGCTTAGCAACATAACTCAAACGTTGTCTAATCGATTATGCAATTTCTGTTTTCGTTTATTAAATTCTCTATAACATGGATATAGCTATGACCATGTCCACATTTCTCATGCCATCCACAAATTCCACTCCAAACCACAACCTTCTGCAAAAAAAAAAAATTCCCTTCCTATCTCTCCTACAGCTAACACAAGCAATAAATTCACGTACTTGATAAAAGATATTTTACTTTCTTTTAGTTTTAGCCGCAAGATCCATGGCAATCTAATGGTCAAGAATAAACCATAATAAACTCATTTTCGGTTTATTTCATTAAGGGTAAAAAAGTCCAAAATTTCTTTCGATCTCCCGTAAATATGTGTTGCAAATGGAAAGTGCCTTTGGATGCAAAGTAAAAATCAAAAAGTGATTTATTATGTAATCAACTCATAAATTTAAGAGCACCTCCATCCATAGGTTTGGGGTTCCTTAACTTTTTTTTTTGATTTTTTTTAAAAAATAAAATAAAAAAAGCGAACCAATCGTGGGCCGCCACCTGTCAGTGGAGTCCACAAAACAGTGTAAAGACCGGTCCTTAAATTAGGATTTTTGAAACCGGTCTTTAAGAAAAGTGGTAGGGCCCACCACTACTTTTTCTTAAGGACCCTCACTTAAGGACCTCCAATGGAGGTGCTCTAACGATACTTGAGGAACGATCGTATACTGGTAAGGGGTTGCTACAAGAGAAGAGTTTTCGGTTTGGATTATGAGGCTGGAGGTGAAGTGTAGAACAATAACTTTCTCTACCCCTTTAAGGTGAAAAAGGAGCCGTGGACAATTCAAAGACTTCGTCAAAAACAACTCATTGAAATCAGGAAGACAAAATATGGATGCCCATAATTTTGATAAGCAACGAAATTGGTGGGTCTGAGTATTCTCCTACAGATTTAGAAGATTGTGTTTACATGTCTGGAGGGGTTTGATGATAGATTCTCGGAGAACGACTGTTCCATATTGGCCAAAGGACCGAGCTCAATACCTACAAGCACAGTAATATGTTCTCCGATCCTAATTAACATGATGAGTTACTTGTCGTTGACTTTGAATGGTTCCACTTCTTGAGTCAATAAGTGTGACTTAAGTAGATCCTATTGCGTTTTAATACTGTGGTTTTTAATCAAATCGAATATACCAACATACAAGACATGTAAAAAGAATTAAAAACACCAGCATACATGACTTAAAAAGAGTTTGCATATACACACATTATATTCAATCTATTACACCTTGATGTTGTTGTGTTTGGTAGTGGAACAACTCTACATAGAAAGATCACATATCTTCTACATACACATATTTTAAACATACATAGGTTAAGAGAGTTAGTAGTAAGACCATTTCTTTTCCACCTTCACTTCCACCTGAAGAAAAAGATTATACACTTGAATACTATATAAAACTCCTCAACTGTAAAAGTTAACCTCAAACATCCACCTGCAAAACTTCCAATAAGATTCATTATAGTTACCTTATACAGGTTTGGTTTTTATTATTAAAGTTCCCTTTGCTTTGCTCATAACACCAGCTTGAACCCCTTTGACAGAAAATCATCCCTGCAAAATGTAACGTTAACATGTTTTGAGCATACCTCATCTACACATCAAAATCAACTAGAGATGAGCATATAGCACCACCTCTTATTCCTCTGCTGCATCATCTTATCTTCTAAAGCGAGACGTTCTCTCCGTCTCTTAGCTTCACTAGGATCACCTTTACACCCCAAAACAAGGCTACTCACAAGCAACTCCGCGCTATACGAACTATCACAATCCTTTATCTTAAGCGTCCTAAACCTCTTACTCTCCAAATCAAACCACAAAAGCTTTGCGTTGTTCACCTCAATCAAAACCTTCCTCCTATCCTTAGAGTAAATCAAAGGTCTCATAAAGTCAAAAGACTCAACACTCTTCGGCTTAGGTACACTAAACAACTTACTCCAAGACCCTTTATACTCCTTCATGATCCAAACATCAACAGAGGTAAACTCATGGTTACACATCAAACAAAGACAACCCTCCAACACACCTATATCGATGTTCTCATGAGCAAGAGACTCAGGGAAGCTAAGAATCTCAAACTCCTCTTCCGCAAGATCAAACCTTATGATAGAATTAAAAGCGATAAGTCCAGGTCGTCTAGGTAAAACCCAGTGAAGACTATTACAAGCCAACACACCGTACCCACGACGGTACAAGAGATGGTAATAAAAGTAAAACAGTAACTGAATCGCGGGAAGAACAGGTTTGATTCTCTTCCACGTGTTCCTCTTCAAGCTAAAGAGTTTAACTTCGTAAGGGAAACCAAACACAAGCTCATCAGCACCACCACCACCACCTCCTTTACACTGAATCATCCTAACAACTTTGTAATCTTCGTTAACCGAATCGTAACCGAACCCGTAAAACACATACCCACGTGTCCTCGACCCTTCAGGGAAATCAACCGGTTCAGCCGGTAACCGGTGGATCTGCCGTGTTGACGGGTTAAACAAAGCCATATCTGTCGGTGAGTTCGACAAACCGATCAAACCGTTGCAAGAACCGAAAACTTCGGTTAACCCACCGGCTTTCAAGGGATGCTCGACGTCGGAGACTTTATCCGGTGAATCGAGGTCTACGGTAACGAGAAGACGAGGTCCTCGGAGGAGGATCATGATGTGATCTCCGGTTTGGAGTGTGTGGTTGAGATGGGAGGAGATGAAGTCGGGACTGTCGATTAGAGAGAAGCAGGGCTTGGAGAGGACTCGGCATCGGACTAGCGACGAAGCTGGAAGACGGAGGAAGAGATCGGTCATGATGTCCATCGGAATATCCGCCATTTTTTTTTCTTTTTTTTTAAAAGGTAAAGGAAAAGTGAAGTTGAGTGCTTTGTAGTAGTGCCTTTCTTGGAAGAAGATGCCTTGGATGTTTCAGCTACTACCAAGAAGATATATTTTTTTAGGATAATTTGATAAAAAAAGGAAGAAAATTAATTTCATTACACAAAGTGTTTTACTAAAGTACACGCGAAAAACAAATGTCTAATAATCTTTGCTTTTCTCTTTTTAAGAATTTTATTACATTCTATTATGAAGTTTTGTTATTTTTATCTCTTATTATGATGCTATAGTTTATGCTAATTTATTATTCACTATAAATTATAAATGATATTACATAATAATATCATAATCAATAATTTTAGTTGATTTGTGGAAAATTCTACCTCAATATTTTATTAAAACTTAATATAATTTCCATTAATTTATATAAAAGATGACAAAAAGAAATATTAATAAACTTTGATATAATACATTTCCACAGTTTTATATATTAGAAAGGAAATGATACTTGTTTTATTTTCTATACCAGGTTGCAGTTTTTCCTTCTTCAATTTGATGATGCTTTTGAGATTCTCAAATCGAAAATATCCACTTCTCGGATAAGATAATCCTGGGCTGGACCTTTAAACAAATATTCACTATTGGTTCATATATAGGTCTTTAAGGCCTAATCTGTGAAGGTTACAACCAATTGAGAATTTACCATTCGAGAGTGATTAAACACAAGATAGGATACATTATGAAACTTGATGATCGCCACCATGTAGCAGTTTGGAATACTTTTTTTGAACATAAGCAGTTTGGAATTTAACGATGCTTAGTTTCTAACTATTTGTAAGAATAAGATTTTTTATTAATATTCCCTTTTTAAAGGAAAAGGTAAATTTTAAAACCAAGAAATTAGCATTTGTCTTGAAAGTTGGAACTAGTAATAAGCATATTATCCGAAAGCTGGCACCACTTGCATGCATGTTCGTTGGAGCGCATCCACTAAAAGGATCTCCAACTCTACTTCAAAAATTATTATAAAATAGAGTAAAAATGTACTCATGAATAAACAAAAAAAAAATACATTACTTTATTTAAAATTTCATTTTTATTCTATTTTTCAGTAACTTTTTGCAGTAAAATTGGAGATGGTCTAAGACCAACAATTAATAAGTACTACCTCACTTACCTACATGTTCATGGAAAGAAATTTTTTTATGTTTACCATATTATTAATATCAATTTTTATTTTTATCTTTATTAAAAATACATTTTCACAAATATTATTTTTTTAAGAGATAATTTTTTTTCAAAAATTAGTTAGAATCTTAAATTTTACATTTTTAAACCCAATCTCACCTTACCCAACCCCTCAACTCTAAACCGTAAGTATTAGATTAATTAACTCAAGAGTTATAAATGTGTTTTTTCTTTTAAAAAATAAATGATAAAAGTGAATAAGGTAAACATGAAAAGTGATATTAGGAAAATAGTATTTTTGACAATTTCTCCTTCATGTAAATATCATTGATGGGTTCTTAAGCATATGTATGTATATTTATGGACAATTCTCTTTTAAAAACCCTAAAATAATTTTTTGATCAAAAAAAACACACACGACAAAATGGCTAAAAACGTTTTATAAAAAAGGTAAAGGTCCTTTATACATTTATAAATATAAATAAATATTTAAATAAGTAGTAAAAATATTTTTTTGTAACAAGTTTTTTTCATTTCTAGTTTCACTTTGTTTTTGAAAATTCTTTTTTCATTTTTTTTTTTTTTTGAAATACGAAAAGTATTTTTGAAACTATTTTCAAATTATTACTTTAAAATATATTATTTAAAAAAAAATATAATATTTTTAAAAAATAACTCCACCCCAAAATTCTACTGTTCATATTTTAAACTCTGAATATAGATTATTTAATTTTGAATGCATAAATGTATTTTACCTCTCTGAGTTATCTTAACATATGCATATATATATATATATATTGACAAAAAGACTCATCTTTTAAATATTAGATTATAGTTATAGTCGTGAATAACAATATTGATCTTCTGATATTGACTCGTTTTCTCAAACTTTAAGTTCCTACTTCCCATACATCTTCACATACACTGACCGTACCTATACTTATTAGTTATTAGTATAGTTTACCTACACGCATTCAATTTCTATTCCAAAAAGTTAGAGCAAACTGTTGTTCCAAGTCGAATCAAACTAAATGGACCCTCGATACTCGTATTATTTGGGTGATTGTTCTTTGATTCTTGCATCTCACTTGATTCCCGATCATATACATGTCTGCAACAACAATACAACACTCACGGGCCAGACATAAATGAATCATATTATCTTATCTTGTTTCTACTAAACCGAGGAAAATTATAAATTTAAACTGAAAATTCTTCGCTCTTGAATCAATATATTATTCAGAAGGGAAAAAGGCTAAAAAGAACAATTCAATAATATTTTATTTAATACGGCAAATGAACAAATTACAATAGAGTAACACTCAAGCAAGGCGCTCTCACAAAACAACACAAAACCGATATTGATGTTCCTCACGAAATTCACGACTTCAAATAAACGAGTCCAAAAGAAAACATAACAATAAAACATTCAAAATCAATCTGAGCGACGTGCGTATTGAGTCTAAGGGCATTGGAAGCCACGTGGGGCCTTTCTCTTGCAAACATTGAGAAGCAAACTAAGGTTAATGGGGAGGTTAATAGTTTGATGCCAAGAACACTAGCCTTAAGGGCAGTGCAAAGACAAAGCGCAGCTTCAAGATCGACCAAACCCTCGATGAGGCTACAACATGGAGTCAAAGGAGGAGTTCCGAGAATCACATCGTTCAACAAGTTGAGGGCGTTAACACAAACACCAAGCTTTAAGGTATCGTTAGGGCAAGTCCCGGTGGTGGATGCTGGGCTACAACTCGCATGCAGTAAATTATTTAATTAAACCCTAATATAAGCCCTTATAAGGCCTGATTTATTGGGCTGTATATGTCAATCGTAAGCCATTGAAGCATTTTTCAACCTTTAAATTATATTTTTCCTACATTAATAGAACTCTCTTTCCTCCCATAATCAGAATTTTGGAAACCTCAGATTCCAATAACTGGTGACTTTTTGTTTCTTGTTTCTTTTGCTATGTTTTTATGCTTATATCTTCATGTTCCTTTTAATTTCAACTCTTGTATGCATAAATTTGGTGATTCAATTGTAAGCTAGAAAGATGCATGGAGCAATACTTGATGTCTTGACAACTAAGGATGATATTGTTTTAGGTATATGTTCCCTTCATGCCCTACTTGCTGAGATAACAATGTGAGAAAAACTATTGGGCCTCAGCCCATCGAGTAACCCACTATAACGTTGTAATTAAATTAGGTTGCCCTTAATGTCGTCGTAATTCGTATATAACACATTAGACAAGAAACCTATTACATCGGGAGTTCTTAACATAGTATCAGAACTGCAAAAATCTAACTACAAAAATATTTTCGTGCTCAAATGATTTTTATATTCAAATATATATTAATTATTTTTAGATTTAATATCTCAAAAAGAATAAATATTTAAAAATATTTTGAATTGCTTAAAATACCCTAAAATATCAAAAAAAATATTTAAAATAAGCAAAACTAAATATCTTAAAATAGTCAAAATACTCAAAACATAGGAAATACCTAAGATGTCTAAGGATTTTCCAATCAAATATTTAAACATAACCAATTTTCATATTATTTTTATGTATGTGGTCATATATTATTCAAATGTATATTTCAACTCAAAGCCGAATCTTCAATATCAGACTGATACCTTTCTTTACATTTCTGCAGCTGGGGAACACATTTTTCACATTTATACAGCTGGGGGGGGCACATTTTTCACATTTCTGCCTTTTATAAATAGTAAAGATTTCATGTTGGATAAATCAATCAAGGGAAGAATTTTCTTGTCCAGGCCAAGAATTATCACAGGTTTCTTTGTTTTTTTCCTTTTCTTATTTAGGCGGAAGGCCATTTTTTAATATTATACTAGGTATGTGTCCGCGCTACGCGCGGATTTTTTGTCTATTTATCCAATTTTCATTTCAAAATTATGTTATATATATATATATATATATTGAAATATGTTTGTGATTTAGGGTGGAATAGAATTATCAATTGTTAAAAAAGAAGATAGATAGATGACTTATTTTTTTTGTGGATGAAAAATATTTTTGTATTGATGTTTTTTTTAAATTTGATATAAGTTTTTTGTGTGATCTACAATAGTTTAAAAATTTTAGCTATACGTAAAATTGTGGAGCATTTTTATTGATCCATGCTGATGTGCTATCTATTAAGTTTAGTAGTTAATATATATTGGAAGAAAATGGTGAATTGTATATAATAACATTGGCATTTAACGTTTAAATATAATTATTTAGATTTATTTTACGTTTGGAAACTATTTTTTGTTGTTGTTATGACAAAGCAATGGTGAGAATGTAAAAATATATTTTTGGGGATATTTTTTTTTTTTAAAAAAGAAAATTAAAATCAAAGAAGAAAACAATATATGAAAGAAACTGAAATTTAAACATAACAACCCATATTGATTTAAGCTGAAATCATATATAACTTTCCCTACATATCGGACAACTTATGGTTGTACGAAACCACTGATCAATGTAAGAAAAGTGAAAATTATGACCGCATGTAAGAGAGTAAATATTGTTTACATAGTCGTAATTCTCGAAGCATATAGCATCGTTTTTCTCTTTTGTAGTTGGAGGCCTATTAGTGTCATCTAGATTCGTGATGATTAGATCGACGTCAAGTCTTCCAGTCGTGTGTTTCGGTTGTAGTCTTCGATGGTTAGAGTTACTTGAAGATCATTAGCTAAGATATTGTCGTTTCCTCTTAGTAAATTCATCACGTATTGGTTAGTCTCATGAATAAGGAATGTCCAGTCGTGGTGGTGAATGTCATGGAATGTTAACATGAATTTCATGTTCTCAGTTGTGGAATCATTAAAACTACCTTGATTGTGAATAATAAATGGTAGGTAAAAATCAATGGCAAATTGTTGTGTGTTGGACATGTGGACGTAGAAATGAAGTGTTTGTTGTGGATTTACACCTAGAAATCTTGTTTGCTGTGAATATTGATGAGAGAGAAGTGAGTCGTTATTTATGTTTATGTTCTTTGTGGATATAGTGATATAGATATGTTTTATATATGGTGATTATTTGTGGGTTTTTTTAACTACTTTTATGTTTGTTTGTAAGTAGGCTTAAACCACATAAGTCTATATAAAATATAATTTTTTTCAAAAATAAATTTTCACATATACTTGTAATAATAACATTTGATGCGTCGAGATTTTTAATGTGTCAGCTAGGTGAGAGTTTGTTGTCGTGAAACTTGTTTGTGATTGTTGTTGTAACCTCAATAACTTGGGATAGGCATGCAGATTCAATTAGTCTCAGTTATACAGTTCGGATTCGCTTCGGATTAGATTCATTTAAGTCTTACTAAATTAACCCAAATAAACTTTAGTTCGGTACTTTATTAGTTTATAATTTTATTCCAAAGTGTTATTTTTATTTTGGTTAGATTTGGTTTAAATTTTGTTAAAAAAATTGAAATAACTGAATGTCTAGAATAGGTCTTGACATTCGGGTCTTCAAGTGGGGTTCAGATCGGTTCATGACGGATCCGGATCCGGATCCTTCGGGTATAGAAAAATCGGATTCAATAGGTACTTGCGATTTTTCGGTTAGGTTTCAGATCGGTTCTTACGGTGTCTAGGTCATTCAGGTGGGAAAATCAAAAACCTGTTGAAAAAAATAATTTTGGATACTAACGGGTACGGTTCTAGATTTTGGGTTATTTTTTGGTTCAATTCTTCGATTTTTATGTATTTCAGATAAAATTTAACTCATAACCTAATTTTTTACCCAATATATTTTTAACATAAAACAGTGAAAAAACAAAAATACCTAACAATAAACCAAAATTTATTAAAATAAAATTTTTTAAATCATTAAAAAAAACAATAGAAACCGAGAACACAAAGCTTACAAACATAAACAACATTTTATAACTCGAATCAATTATATTAGTTTTAAAAAATCCGACACATGTTTCTTCTATAAAGAATTTTATAATCAATTATAAACTGAGCAAAGAAAATAAACTTTATTAGAGATACAATTATATAATTATACGAAAAAAATCTAAATCTATTATTATTGGTCAAATTACTAAAGCCTACTAATTTTTTTTTCTTTTTTTAAAACTCAAGCTCAAACATAACACAAAGCCCAATCCAAAATATCTTTCAACAAATAATATGATGACAAGTGTCATTTTTCCCCCAAGGAGAGAAAAAACTCTACTTTATTGTATAAGATGTC